>MU005767.1:699622-742251 GCA_010093715.1 Pleomassaria siparia CBS 279.74 | reverse complement strand
AAGTAAGTGTACTGTAATTAGGCTACTATCTAGCTAACTCTGTTAAAACCTCTTAAACTCCTTCTAAGTTAATTCTGTCTAGGCCTTCTTATTCCTCTCCTAATAGCAACTATTGCTAGGAGAAACTAGTTTTCTAAATAATTATTAGAAAACTCCTTAGCTAAACCTTTAGCCTTATTTTTAGCATTATTACTTTGTCTAGATCTTGCTCTAGTAGGCCTCTTAGCTAGAGTTAACTTATATTTAGACTAGAAGTGTCCTTTCTTACTACAATAGAGGCAGTTGCTATCCTTTCTACGCTTTGCGCGTTCTTTTTTTAATACCTACTCTACTTATTACTTCCTAGCTTTCTTAGGTTAAGAGCTATAAGCTTTTATAGGTTTCTAATCTATATTCTAGGCATATCCTTCCTTTGCAGGTTAGACTAAGCCCTTATAATTTACCTTATTCTAATATATGTTTTTTTTAATCCTAAGAACTTAGGCCTGCATTTCCTAAATTATGCAGCTGTCTAGTAGTTCTATAGTAACTATCCTATTAGTAAGATCTAGTTATATTACTAAGAGGTAATAGCTCTTTAGTAATGCGTAGTTTTCTTCTTCTTTAGCTTTAAACGCTAGCTGCATAAACTCTAAGTTAAATTATGCTAGGGAAACCTTACTCTGCTAGTAGAGCTGTATAAGTTTGTTGCGGGCCTTTTCCTTAGCTAATAAGTTAGCAAATTATTTATCTAGAAATTCCTAAAATTCTTCTACAGTGCTATTCTTATTATAGTTAACCTAGGAGATTATAATCTATACTATAGTTCCCTCTAATTAGCTAAACATATAGTCTACTAGGTACCTAATTAGCTTAGCATTACTCTAGAGCTTATTCTTTATCTAGATTTTCTATCTAAGGTAATCTAATTAATCCCTACTAAAGGATGCTAGGTCTAGTGTCTTAAGCTTCCTAAATGTTGCTCTAGTTGTTAGGTCTGCGGATAAGAGTAGGGCCGCTGTTAGAGGTGTTGCTAAGGGAGTTAGCAGGGACTAAGTAAGAGTCCTAAGAGCTGCTAACATAGCTGCAATTAGTTCTTTAATTTTCTCTATCCTAGCTTTAGTATTAATGTTAGCAGGTCTTTCTCTATTAAGGGTTCTCTATTCCTTGTTAAGTTAAAGGATTTTATTAAGTAAGGTAAGTTTAATTATTACTTTGTTAGCTAGAATTTCTCTCTAAGTAAGGTACGCCCTTAGTTGTAAACTAATGTCCTCCTGCAAGGTTCCTTCTCTTCTTAGTCGCAAGGCCTTGCTAAGGAGCTCCTAATTATTTACGTTCTACGCTATTATTAGTAGGAATTATACTAAGCAACCTTTATTATTAGTATAGGGTGTTAGTTAATTAAATCTATGTAAGGGGCTAAGCTTAAGGAGCTTAAGGTCTAAAAAGAATACTTAAGATTTAATAAAGAGCGGAGTAACGCTCTAAGCTACAGAATATATATATACATGCTAAGTAAGCTTCTACCTAAGTCTAAATAATTATATCTCTGTCCTAAGCTCCTAAGGGTCTATAATCTATCTAATATGTAAATCTAAGTTATGCTTTTAAGGGCAGAGTCTAAGGGCTACTATAGCCTTACCTATTACAAAAACAGTGTAAAGATTTAAGTATATTTAGGTTCGTATATAATATATATACAGAGGCAAGGTAAGGGGTAACTTCTAGTACTAAGGCTGACTTAGCACTAGGTAGTTACGTAATTAGGTTACGTAATTAGGTTATATAATTAGGTTATATAATTATGCCTATATAGAGTATAGATACTAGCAACTTTTTTCTTTTTCTATAAAGTCCCCTTTACCTATATACCTCTTTTACTAATACGTATAATCCCTATACGCCTATCTAATTAAACATTTAACTTATAGAAGTAATAACAGAAGTAATCCCTAATAGGATAGTTATATACTAGTATGCTAGATTATATAGAAGTTATAAGGCTCTAAAACTCCTAGATCTATAGTATCTATTATTCTAGGTTAGATTCCTAGGTAAATAAGAGTATCTGCAGCTTAGTAATCGCACTATTAGCTAGAATTATAGGGCTAGAAGTAATTAAGTAAGAGAGAAAGGCAGAAACCTCCTCTATATAGTAGTAAATATTATTATACAGAGTTATTTTCTGTTTATTACCCTTCTTTTCCTCCCTTAGTTACTAGGTTGCTAGGATTACTGCCTGTAGGTAATAGAGATCTATTATAAGTAAATTAGAGTTATCTAATAGGCCTACTGCCTATATAAGGAGATATTTTTCTCTCCTCTTCCTTCTTCTCTCCTCTACTAATAATACTCTACCTCTATAACTCCTCTAGGTTTATGCCCCTTTAATAGCGTGTGTATGTCTCTGTGCGGAATTTGTCGTACAGAGCTCCTTCCTATAGGGACTGACTTTTAATAGGCTTCCTAATAAACTTAACTTCTAACTTTCTATATAACTTCTACTTTAACTTCTTCTTTCTATATAATCTCTATATCCTTATATAATTATTACTATAGCTCTCTAATAATCTAATACTCTTAGAGGACAGGTTACTATCTTTAGTAGTCTTTAAGTTATTAACATCCTAGGTAGCCGCATCTAGGTAACTATCCTAATAGGATAGCCTGCTAACTGCGCGTTTATGCAGGGGCTCTTAATTAATATAAGTCTTCCCTTCTATACAGAGTTAGATTAGGCTTATATAGAGTTAACTTATTACAGGATAAAGAGCGTGCAGTAGCTAACATGCCCTCTTAAGATATTATTATAGACTTGCCTAGTAATACTAACCTCTGCCTTCTTATAGCTTATATTATATAACGTAAGGGGTACTTCTATATAGTACTTATATAATCCTAAGGTGCTTTATACGTAACTACTTATAGCTAGTATTATAGTAGGAATATAGGGGCTAGACCCTTTAATAGTTATAGGGTAGTTACTACCTACTAGTCTAGTGCCTGTAGAAGCTGTGTCTAGCAGTCTAGGGGTTAGTCTTACTAGCACTACTGTTAAGTGTGTACAGAGGGCCTTTAGCCTTATACAGAGTAAGAGATAAGAACTTAGTAGTTTCCTTTAGATAGGAGTGTAAAGACCTAAGACAGGGGTAAAGTCTTAGGCATTAAGTGTAGTAGATTAAAGATCTTTTCTGTCTAAATTGCTTAAAATAAATGTAATAAGTAATTAAAATAGTAAAAATTAATAAAAACATAAACCTTAACTAAAAAATAGAAAAATAAGTATAATATATACAGGTTGTAGTAATAGGATTATATAAAAGGATTACCCTTCTATATAAGTAGAGCCTTCTTTTTATATAAAGGCCTCTACTTAGATGTTTAGAGTGTTTAATAAGATTAGTTGTTTAAGGGCAGGATTTAGCGCCTTTTTAGTAAAGGCATTAGCAGGGTTGTTCTTGCTATTAATCTATCTAATTTTACTAATTTCCCTATTCTTGTATAACTCCCTTAGAGACATAATATCTATTATAAGTCTCTTCTTATTAGTTATGCTAAGCTTAATAAGGTAATTATATAATAATTTAGAGTCTATACAGATAATAAGCAGAATAGGGGGGAGTTAGAAGTTCTGTATAATTTATTAAAGTGTTATACTCAGTGCAATTGCACTGTTAAAACCTCTAACTATTCTATATAACTTGCTTACTAAGACGCTCCTAGTAACCCTCTTATACTTAATTAAGTTCTAATAAATAATATTACTATAGATCTTAAAGCTATTACTATCTCCTGTATAACGCTTGTTTACTAAGATAATAAAGAAACTAAGCTGTAAGCTTAAGTCCTTATTATTAGTAAATAAGCTATCTGTAAAGATAAAGAGCTTTGTATAATCTAGCTAGATTAGTACAAATATAATTCCTCTTGTTTAGTAATCTATTTACTAGGCAATGCGTATATTAAGTGCCTTAATATTATTAGGAGATAGGGCAGTTATCTGTGCAGTAACTAATAGATTAAATACTGCCTTAGGTTAATAAACTAAGGTAATATACGCGCCTTATGCGCGCTGCTCTATATACTTCTAAGCAGCATCCTCTGCTATAGAATCTACTATACAGAGATGTTTAGCTTATCCCTTTTATTATAGGGATATCCTTCTATCTCTATACGTGATTTTTCTACTATTAAACTCTAAAGGTTAGTCCCTAGACAGGATTATCTTAGGTTTCGCACAGAGAGTTACTCTGTGCAGTTCCTCCTCCTCTCTATGCAAAAAATCTAGGGTTATAACACTAAGGGTGTTATTAGTTTATAGGCTAGTAATACTAAAGGAGTTTTATCCCTCCTCTATAATTAATAGGTAAGGGTTATATAAAGAGATACGTATCCTTAGCTTATCCTTATAATAGTTATAGTATATTTTAAACTAGTATAAGCCTAATTCTGCAGTACTATATAAGAGTTATATAATTCTAAGGATTATATTTAAAGGAAACTTATCCCTTAACTCCTTTAGTAGCTTTGCGTATAGCGTGCGTAATAGCTTATTAGTAGACTATATATAGGCCTATGTAATATCTCTTAGTTTATATTACATTCTATATAAAGCTATTAGGCTTATATTAATTACTAACAGGAGACGCTGGCTTATTCTCTAAATAGTTAGTAATTAGGTAAGAATCTCTTCCTTCTCTATATTTAAATAGCTAGCTAGTATAAGCCTTAACTTTTTATATAGCTGTATAGACTTACCTTTAACTTCTTATATAAGGCAGAGATTAAAGATCCTTCCTATATGCTTATAAGGGTTATAGAAAAGCACTTAGAAGGTGCTATTAGTAATAAGGGCTTCTATCTTTATATAGTCTAATTCTTTAAAGGGTGCTCTAGTAGTTATAATAACTCTATCCCTTCTTAGCTTTAGGGTAAGCTAATAGTCCTCCTCTTCCTTTTAGATAAGGAGGGTATTAGTAATAGGCCCCTGTACAACCTTTCTAGGCCTTCCTCTTCTTCTTAGAAGCGCTAGTTTAATAGCTTCTTCTTATACAACCTTTCTAGGTCTTCTCCTCCTCCTTAGTAATACTAGGTTAACTAGTATAGGGATAGGTTTATTAAGATTAAAATCTAATGTTAGGGCCTTAGTTTAAGGCTCGTGCGGGGTCTTAGGCTCTGCATAGTAATAGGGCTTAACCTGCGTATAACGCAGAGTAAGTAGCCTATTTAAAAGGAGGATTATTATATTCCTTCTATCTATGCTATAAATTCTATATAGACCTATCTATCCCTTATTTTCTCTCTAAGTAAGTACTTCTATACTAAGTAGTAGTCCTAGGACTTTATGTAAAGTAGGGCTATTCTAGGTATTAATTATATAGTTAACTTCTTCCTTTACTTTCTTACTTTAGATTATTCTTATAGCTTTCTGTACAGCATTTGCCCTTACTATAATATTAGAAGAGGGAGGTAAATCCTAGTTAATCCTTAGGTAGGTACTAAAAATAAGGAGTATAGGAATAATTCCGTGCAGGCCTATAGTGTTATTTAGTGCTTTTACTACTATCTATAGGATATCTTTATTATCTATACAGGATCTAATTTTAGCTTTAAGGATATTAAAAATGCGCCTAAGAGGTGCGTGCGTATGTTTAATCTTACCTACTGCCTAATATGCCTTTATAGGTATCTAGTAATAGTATATGCCTATTATCCTTGCATAGTTATAGAAGTCTTTTAAGGTAAAGTTTATTCCTAGGTTATGTATAATATAGTCTAGGGGCCCTTAGTATATATTAATCTAGCATTTATAAAGGGCTTCCTAGGCATGTCGTGCAGAGAGAGACTTTAAGAAGGTAGCAGCCTAGAAGGAGGTATCTGTATTAATAACATGTAGTATATCCTTATCCCTAATCTATATAACATTAATAATAATTTTATAGTTAAAGTAAGTATTATCTTTAATAGTAAACTTAAAGCAGCTTAGGGCAGTTCTATACAGTTAGTAAAAGTAGCAGAACTTCTAAATTTTATTTAGGATAGAGGCATCTATATTATATCCTGCTTAGGTAAGTATTTTATAGAGTCTCTCTGTACGCAGGTGTCTAAATCTTCTGTGCAATCTTTAGAGTTCCGTTTCTATAAAGAATAACATAGCATCTACCTAGCTATAATTAAAAAATAGGTACCCCTACTTCTATATAACTAGAATTACTAAGCTATTACTGCGTATAATTAGGTTTAGAACGTTATTAAAGTACGCTCTAAGCCTATCTGCATCTGCTAGTAATAGTAAGAAGGGTATAAGGGTATCTAAGATGTAGTATATAACTATGCTAAGTCTATTCTCTTTCTATATAGTACTAAGTAATTTAGCTAGGTTTTAGCCTCTAAAGCTTATATTATTATTGCTTAGGGTCTAGTTAATCTTTGCACGGGGGTTCTCCCTTAGGTAGGCCTCTACTTAGGCCTTCCCTATAGTAGAGATGCGTGCTGCTCTAGTATCCTACAGCTCGCCTTAGTATACTATACAGTACCTGTCTTTTAGGATAAATTAATCTGCCTAGATAGTAGGTTCTATACTATAGATGTCTTCCCCTGTTATGCAGTATAAGTAGGAGGCAGAGGTAAAGAAGTAAACAGCTTCTTTATCTTCCTTATCCTTATCTTAATCTATCTCTTCCTCCTTACTATACACAGCCTCCTTATTACCTTCTCTCCCTTTAAAATCTATAATATACGCTGTAATAAATATGTATATTAGCGTCTCTTTATATAAATCTTTATACGTAGTAATATATTACTGTCTTGCGCAGGATCTTTTAGAGGGGGGATAGTTTATTAACTAGCAGCCTTCCTTATAATAAATAAAATATTTTTACTTCCTTACTCCTTTACCTTTAAATTAGCTGCGTGCAAAGGGCCTTTTACGCAACTAGGAACTTTATGCGCGTACAGGGAAGTAGCTAAATAATCTTCCTCTATTACTATTATTCCTTATATAGAAGGAGCTGTATCTGCAGTCTATATAGTACGCATCTACTTCCTCCTAGATAAATTAGCTTAATTATCTATCTAGGGTAACTTAGAGAGCAGCCCTTAGATTAGTAAATAGGCCTTTATACGTAGCCTTAATATAGAATAGTACTAGTTCTAGGTCTAGGTAGCCTCTGCAAGCTTATATAACGGCTGTGTAAAGAAGCACTTCTCCCTTAAAGTTTCTACCTAAAGCTCTTTAAGTAAGGGAGATCTTATTAATAAGAATTTCTAGAACTTTATATAGGGTCTTGTCTAGGTTCTCCTGCTTATACTATGTAAAAGTAGCTCCTATCTAGTCTGTGTAGTACTAGTTGTAGTTAATATTTATATTAAAGTAAATATTAATATAATTATATAATTATTTCTAATTTAGTCTAAGTTCTATACTATATAGGTAGAAAGTACTTACACGGTCCTCTAGGATGTTAGGGAATACTTCCTGCTATATTACTTTAGGAATATCTAAGGATATATATAATCTTATAAATAACTTTACTTTATCCCCTAAGATATTATATAGCCTTCTAGTATAGTTATTTCTCTTATTCTATAGCTTCTAGAACTAGATAAGCTTATCTATCTTAGTCTTAGGATTTATAGTCTTATATAGAGTTAATACCCTTATAGGGTATAGACGCAGTAGTAGGTACGCATCCTATAGATCCTCTCTATAACCTTAGAATAGAAATCTTTCCTCCTCTATTATATAGTATAGAGTTTATAGGGTTTATATAAACTTACTAAATAGTTTAATCCTTAGGGGCCTTTATAAGGGTTATCTAAGTAAGGATAGTCTAGGACCTAGAGGGAGTAGTTATAAGGCCTGTGCTGCCTTAGTAGGCTCCTTATATAAAGGCCCTAGCTAGAAGGGGAGAGCAGAAGCAGGTACCTCTTTTAAATTTTCTATACTGCTATACTTTCTGTTAGTAATTTTATATAGTTTATTACCTATAGTGTTAGGAGGTCCTAGGAGTAGCTATAGACCTCTAGTATTTAGAGTATCTATAAAAGCTTTACAAATTGCATAATTAATAGCCTTAAAGTAAGTTAGTTACTAGCCTTTAAAGTTATCCTTTAGGCTCCTAGCTAGAGCACGTCCCTTAGTTAGTAACGTACAGTACTCTGCTAAGAGGAGTCTAGCATATCTATTAAGTTCCTCCTTTAAGGTATCCTCCCCTAGCTTAATCTTATCTTTCTAGTGTTCTAAATCTATATACTTTCTTAGTATTCTAATACTAATTATAAGGATTCTAGCTATTTCTTTATATAAGTCTTCTAGCTAAGAGGATTAGTTTATATAGGGTTAGTTTTAGGATATAGATTATTCCCTAGAGTAGGAAGGTAAGGAAGGTAAATCTGCTATCTTATTTGTTAGTTGCTGTCTTGTTTGTACGGCAAATTATTAAGTGTGTTTAGCACACTATCTCCTTCTCTTCTATATAGAAAGGAAGTAATCTCCTCTCTTAGAATAGGACAGAAACAGGGGACTGTACGCTAATTACGCTCCTAGTATAACTCTATCTTATCTTATTTTAAGGTAGGTATAGAATAGAGGACTATACGCTAATTACGCTCTTAGTATAACTCTGTCTTCTACTCTTGCTAATTTATAGTTTATTTAACTACTAATTAGTGTTAAATAGGCTATCTCTGCACGTAGCAAGTAGATAGGATCTTGTAATATATTATAGTAAAAAGCAAAATAGTATAAAGATTTAAGTATATTTAGGTTCGTGTATAATATATATACAGAGGCAAGGTAAGAGGTAACTTCTAGTGCTAAGGCTGACTTAGCACTAGGTAGTTACGTAATCAGGTTACGTAATTAGGTTATGTAATTAGGTTACATGATTATGCCCGTACGGAGTACGGACACTTAAGCAATTATAATTAATATCTCTTAGGCAACTAATTAATATCTATTACTATATATAATTATTATGTTAACTATATCAGGTCCTAGCTAATTGTAATTAATATCCTTTGCCGTGTTTAGTTCTTATATTAGATAACGCCTCTATCTATTAATCCCCTTATATACGCGAGCTTTATAATAAGGCTAGAGTTATCCTTAAATATTTGCTACTGTATTTGCCTAATTATAATCTAATTAAATAATCCTTCTATTAGTTAAAGGCCTAGTTAAGGAGGAATAATTAAGATGCAGAGACGTAGCTAAACTATAGATATTTCTTAAATTACAGCGTAACTTAGTGTTGTTATAAGGACTTGCAAGGCTTCTTCTAGTACTATAGATATTAGTTTAAGTAATATAGTAAGTTTATTATGTACGTAGGTAATATTATATTAGGTTAAGTTGTTAAAACACAGACTGTGCGCTAGAAGTTAAAGTTATTAAGATATTTTAAAAACGCGCATAACTAGCAGCGCAGCGTAATAAATACATAAATATACAGCGTATAATAACTAAACAGGTATTAGTAATTTAATTAACGTAATATAAAAGTTAATATAGTGTTGTAGTTATAGGGAAATACGGCGGCGTAGGTTATAGGATATAACCTACAGTTTAAAACGCTAACTTTCTGCGTAATAATTAATAATCTAGGCAGCCTACTCTAGCCTACCTGTATTACTTAGCCCTTCCTAAGGATTATAATCCTCCTGTTTAGCCTTAATTTATTCCTATCTCTTTACAGCGTCTTAATTAGCCTATTATAGGCCTCTGTATTAATATTACTATTAACTTATAACGTCTTATAGGGTTAATAGCTCTACTAGCTGCCTATAGAAGTACGTTACCTATATTTCTAGGGTTATACTACCCTCTAAAGGGTCCTGCAAGTAATTAATATTATATCCCTAGTTTATAAATATCTCCCTATATATCTCCTTAATCTTATTAGCTATCTAAGGCATCTACTTCTTTTAATATTATATAAAGTTATAGTTATAGCGTTTAATCTCTAGGTAACTAGTATACGCGATAGGTGCCTATTGCGCAGGCATAGGATTTTAAGTAGGTATAAGAGGATTATAAGGGAGTGTATATAAGTATAGCAGGCCTTACAGAACCTATAAAGTATAGGGATAATATAGTAGTTAAGTTAATTAGTAATTAAGTAATTAAAGCTCTTATAATATCTGCTATTAGATATTAGTTAGATTTCTACCTACGCCTATACCTACACCTTCGCTACCTCTATCTTTATTACCTCTATTACCTCTACTACCTTATTTCTGCGCCTCTGCTGCGCGTTGTTCCTTCTATTAAATTAACGTAAGCTCTATATAAGTTAAAGGCTTTATAGCTATATACTAATTTTCTATAAGATCTGCCGCCTATAATAAGAGTATATAGCTGTTAATAGGGTAGTAATTACTCCTACGTGCAGGAAGGCCTTACGTACGCGCTACCTAGCAGGTTCTTCTATAGTAAGGGTAGGTGCTCTTATTATAGATATTAGAGTCCCTAATTATAAGTATAGGGCCTTTTATAGTAACTTCTAATTATATAACGCTAGCTAATCTATTTTTAAGTATTACTATTATAACTGCAGTGCAAGGGCGAGGACTAGCAACACTATAAGGCTATTAAAGTAATAATATTACTAATTCTCCTATAAGAATAAGGTTAAAATTAATATAGATAGGGAAGCTCTACTCCTTAAACAACTAATAAGCTAGATTTATTACCTTTAACTACCTATATTTATTATCCCTTAGCAGGCTCTAAATAGGCTGCTCCTGCTTCTTTTGCTTTATATAATATACAGTCGCGGTAATAATACTTAAAATAACCTGCTAAGGGCGTTAATCCTCTATAACCTTATCTACCTATCTTTAAAGCCTCCTCTTAAAGAGTATTATAATTAGAAACTGCAACTCTATCTTAAACGCGCTAAGGATAGGATTCTTCTCTATATTACTCTAACAGGCGCGCTACTATATATTTATAATTAGATCCTTAGGTTTATTAGGCAGTAGTAATAATATCCTTAATTTTAATGTTTTAGCTAACTTCTTAGGCAGATATAAGCCTATAAACTCCTTATCCTTATCCTTATCCTCCTCTACGTTAATTACCTTACGCTTGCCTGCAAGCCCTATATCCTTAATTACCTTACGCTTACCTATAAGCCCTATATTCTTAATCGCCTTACGCTTGCCTATAAGCCCTATATCCTTAATTACCTTACGCGCGCCTGCAAGCCCTAGAAGCTCCTTATTAATATCTGTATTATTACCCTTAGGGTTTAGATCCTCTGCGTTAATATCCTCTGCGTTAATATCCCTAACGTTATCCTTATTATCTCCTTCCTCTAGTATAAACAGAGACTCTGCCTAGGCAGCGGCGGTAAGCTAGGTAGCCTTATAGGCAGCGTTAGCAGGCTTAGGCAGCTTCTTAGGCTTCTTTAATATAGGCTAATAGGATTAAGATAGGTTAACACTAACCTTAAACGGCGCCTAAGCGTGCTATTTACGCTTACTTATCCTAGTTTTAGGCATTCTAATTAGCAGGTAAGGGTAGGATATAACCCTAGTAATATATAATAATAAGAAATAGATATATACGTAATATCTACGCGTTACTATATAAAAAATAGTTATATAGAGGTTAGATTTACGCGTTACATACTATATAGTACTAATTTTAGTAATAGGATATAACGCTAATAAATTAAGTCTTAAACGTTTTGGCCTCTAGGGTAGACAGCAACATCTTGCAAGGCACTAATATAATTTTGACGCCTCACATAACAGGTCCAAGGTGCGCACGGTGTGCAGGCTCTTAAAACGGCACCACATTACC
Source organism: Pleomassaria siparia CBS 279.74 (assembly GCA_010093715.1). Classification (NCBI taxonomy): domain Eukaryota; kingdom Fungi; phylum Ascomycota; class Dothideomycetes; order Pleosporales; family Pleomassariaceae; genus Pleomassaria; species Pleomassaria siparia. The sequence goes on along the minus strand of MU005767.1, from coordinate 730,460 downwards.
CACTTGAATTCTCCGTTATAGTTCAATATACTCAGACTGCGTATAATCTCTTAGTACGATATCTTTGAGGTCCGAAGTTTGGGGGCAAGATAGATGAAGTTAACGTTGTGGCGCAAGTTGTGGCGCACAAATGTTGAAGCTCCAGCCTCTCAATTGCGTACGTCATTTATTATTGGCTGTCCCACTTGTTCGGCGTCCAGTCTCTTTTCATCCATCGTGAGCTTCTACACCACCACACCCTGCAACCAAGGCGGGCTTCGTTATGTCGAATTTTGATCCCAATGCCATTCTGCGCGGTGCACAGCTTACTTTGGTCGGCGGTAAGTTGACTCAAGCTCACGACAACCTCGACATGTCCGCTAATATTGCGATTCTAGTGCATCGTGCCCTCCAAAACCCCGACCTCTTTACCTCTACCCACTACCGACAAGCAGCTATTGCTGTCGCAGCTGGCATCGCGATTCGAATTGTTGTTGGCATTCCCGTACGTCATCTCCACTCTACACTCGCTATGAACGAGCCTGTTAGGCGTACACGTCGGACGAGAACGAAGAAGCTGGATCTGGAACGAGAGGCTGACAATGTTATACAGATTGTCGGTGTTAGGATAATATTGTGGCTTCTATCGTTATTCGTGAACATGGACCACGCACAGTGGGACGATAACGTATCGAGCGGCTTACATTTCCTCGAGCACTCTGTCCTCCAAGTGCCCTTCTTCATGATGACCCTTATGCGTTATATTACCCCTACACTTGATCAGATGTATGTTCACATTTCTTGGTCATCTAAGCTTCACTGATCATGGAACTAGGTTCATGAACTCGCTTCACTGGGTCGACACGACCTACGCGATCAAACACAAGACAGACGATCCTCACAACCTCCGCGCCATGTACTACCCCAACCTCCAACAGTATTCAGACCATAAGCCCAAGGAAGAAAAGAAGAAAGTAGCCCTGAAGAAGACCCTCACTCTCTTCTTCATAAGATACGGACGAAAGGCTGCCATCTCCTTGGCTGTCGTGGGTCTGTCGTATGTGCCATACGTTGGCCGCTTCGTCCTTCCAGCAGCCAGTTTCTACACTTTCAGTGGCTCTGTCGGACCGCAGCCAGCATTGGTTATCTTTGGAGGGTCCCTTCTGCTTCCCCGGCGGTATCTTGTGACCTTCCTCCAGTCCTACTTCTCCTCCAGAACTCTTATGCGTGAGCTCGTAAGTCAACACTACCCTTTATGTTGTATATTGCTAACAACCTCCAGCTTGAGCCTTACTTCGCTCGCGTTCGATACAACAAAGAACAGAAGAAGTTGTGGTTCAAAGACCGTGCCGGTGTATTATTCGGCTTTGGTTTGGGGTTCTTCGTCTTCGTTAAAATCCCACTTGTAGGGGTGTTGATCTACGGCATCGCAGAGGCATCTACGGCTTACCTCATTACCAAAATTACAGAGCCGCCTCCACCCCCGTCTGAGGCCGAAGAGTTCAAGGTTGAATCGCTGCGCTGGAAGAACAAGCACGAGTTTCTCAGCCTTCCATGGGGAAGCTTGGACGACCACAATATCGACATGCATAAACCCAAGCCTCAGTCGGATGTTCGACAGACACCACGCAAGCAATTCAGCTGATAACATGGCCGGAGGCAAGTTCATCCATGGTGGAGGACTTGCTCGAGTATACAAGACGCATTTATATACATGTAGCCAATTGACTAGTTTCATCACCTGAGACCTCTTCTTTAGACGTTTCCAACACAGACAGGCAACATGTAAACGGGTTCTCAACACATAGTGCGCTGCACAATGATGGTATTCATTTTCGCATGCAAGTACCCCGCAGTGGAGAGCGGGGCTCGGCGACATCTCGTTCGCAGCAGGAAGGCGTATCCGACGTAGTGAGCTGCCGTACGTAACAACGACGGCTCTATCTTTGAGCTTATCACTCTCCCTTTATCGCGTTTCATCTCAATTGGGACAGCTAGCAGCGATGGCTCCTCGGAAACAAGCAAAATGCCACTATCTGTGTCGAGAGATCCTGAACCGTTGCCCCGCATCGTATACATATATACTCGCTCGTTCCCATGCGTGTTGAGCTTCAATCGCATCTACCGTTCATCCCAACTGCTTTCTCTTGACACCTGACGCCATTTACAGCTTCCATCATGGGAAAAGAAGGTATTCGTTACGCGGCGAAAGTGTCGTTTGATAAGCCCGCTTCCGAACAAGAGGTCCTTCACGTGAGCCTTTGATATAACCTCGATGTAGACACTGATACTAATCTTCACACAGAACCGCTGGCATCCTGATGGTGCGATGCCTGTACCTATGACAACACATCAAACCTCCTACTGACCACAACCCAGTTCCCTTTGCGGGTACCATCAAGAATGGAGAAATAGTCAAGATCGAATGCGTCGACTGGACTGGTGGTCAGATCAAGAACAACGACTCGGCAGACGACGTGCGCAATGTAGATTTGACCAAAATTCACTACCTCACTGGACCTTTTGAGATTGAGACCGCAGAGCCAGGCGACATCCTTCTTGTGGAGATTCAAGATGTGCAACCCTTTGAGGATCAACCCTGGGGATTCACAGGTATCTTCGCAAAGGAGAACGGAGGAGGATTCTTGGACGAATTGTACCCGAAAGCGTAAGTCACTCTCTCGTCCCATGAGAGATACGAGAGATACGAGCTGACACATGGGTACAGGGCAAAGGCTATATGGGACTTTGAAGGCATTTTCTGCTCCTCCCGACACATACCTGGCGTCCGCTTCGCAGGCCTCATCCATCCTGGTATTCTAGGCTGCGCACCATCTCCCGAGATCCTCGCAACATGGAACAAACGTGAAGGCGAGCTCATTCAATCCTGCTCGCACATGGACCGCATTGTCGCCCAGCCTCCTAACACAACAAATGTCCACGCCGGCAGCGCCTCCTCAGACATCAAAGAAAAAGTAGGCAAAGAGGGCGCCCGCACAATCCCCGGTCGACCCGAACACGGAGGAAACTGCGACATCAAGAACCTGTCTCGTGGAAGTAAAGTCTATCTTCCAGTGCACGTCAAGGGTGCCAAGTTCAGTGTTGGTGATCTGCATTTCTCACAGGGCGATGGTGAGATCTCATTCTGTGGCGCGATTGAGATGGCGGGTGTCATTACGCTCAAGTTCACTGTCATGAAAGGCGGCGTTAAGGAACTCGACATGAAGTCGCCTATCTACATTCCCGGTCCCGTTGAACCACAGTTTGGACCTGGGAGGTACATTTACTTCGAGGGCTTCTCGGTCGATGAACATGGCAAACAGCATTATATGGATGCTACGGTGGCATACCGCCAGACGTGTATGCGTGCTATCGAGTATCTGAGGAGATTTGGTAAGTCGTTCACATCATTCCTTTCATCTGGTCATATGTCTTGCTATTGTAATAGTGGTGACTGACTTGTCCCAAATCAGGCTATGACGACTACCAGATCTATCTATTACTCTCGTGCGCACCGGTGCAAGGGCACCTCGCTGGTCTTGTGGATATTCCCAATGCGTGTACGACTATGGGTGTGCCGATGGATATCTTCGACTTTGATATCTCGCCACATGTCAAGGCAGAGAAGAAGGATATGGGATCGTGCGCGTATGCTAGTAGCTAAATTTGGGGGGTTGGATTGAGCGTGTGAGTTAACATGTGTACATGACATTTATTGACGCGTATTTTGGTTCAACTTTGACTTGATCTGATGTTTCTGTGCCTTGCTCTTGAATATGGCAGGGTTTCTTGCCTCTACTGGTCTCCTACTGCAAAACATAGAGGGGCGAAGGCAACGGTGCTTCGCGCAACTCATGCTACTTTGACCTCACCATTTATTTGTTGATGTATTACTACTTACGGACTGCTATGTTTATTACCAATGTCTCCCTACTAAACCTTGTCATTGCATTAATTTGATACTAATCCACAACCACTGGCTTGTCACTGGTCTCTCGTAGGCACCACCGTATCATCGTTATCTCGTTACTGTTAAATCTTCTTGTTACATCTCCACTATTTCTGATTAGAAGCAGGAGAATGGACAGGGTGTTACTTATGCCGGACACATGCGGTAAATGCTTACTACCTTGGTGCTTGTGAAGGGTTTGCAAAACTTAGACTGACAGATGCAACAGAGCTACAGAGATGCGGAGAGTTTCTTGAGCTCCTATTTGATTTCGATTTGCACCCTGCGATATACAATTGATGAGTACACGTGTTGTGCGCTGACCACGTGTCTGCGAAAGCCTATGCATATGTAACCCAAACTGGTAGATGCATTGCGATAATAACTGAGCCAGACTTATCCTTTTCGCTACTCCTTCGATTCTATCGAGTGCACAGAAGAATGTATTGCAGGGACATTGGAAGCTCAGTGACGGGAAAGTTTAGCCGAGGCGACCCTCGCTTCTCGGCACGTGATCAGGCGTTGCCTAGCGCGGCCGGTGTCAAAGTTCGTTTCTCGAACCTCGAACTCTATCAATTCAGTTCTCCACCACCGCACAACAACCGCCACAAAACAACCGCCGTCATGCCTCCACGGAAGGAATCGGACATTGCGAATGATCGATTGACCAGTCGGCAGTCCTACTTAGAAAAGCGAGCGAACGAGCAGCTGATTCTCCTTCAACGACAAGTTGAAGACGAAGCTGAAGAAGAACGTAAAGGCCTCGTTACTGCAAAAGAAAAACTCGAATTTGCTCGCAATCGTGAATTGCTTCAACTTGCCCTTTCACGAAATGCCATTGATGAACACCGAGATGGTTACCTGCTTCCTGACTCCTCACTTATTGAGAAGGCCGACGTCTTGAACCGCCGCCTCGATGACAAAATAGGTCAGAAAAGTGAGGTTCAGCAGTGGGAGGATGAACAAACTACCAAGGCCCGTGCACAAATATCGAAGCCTTCCAAGATCCAAGAGGAGGAATTTGAATTCGTATTCGATGAGACTCAAGCACCAAAGTTCGATGTCACCTCGACTTTGGATCCAGACAAGCGGATGCTTGAAGAGATGCTGGACATGGCGGAAAAAAAGGCACAGACAATCGACGAAGTCCGCAAGTCATTGCCGATGTATCAATACCGAGACCAATTACTCGACGCCATCGAACAGTATCAGATTATAATCGTGACTGCTGATACAGGCTCGAAAGTACCTCCCAGCCTTACTTTGAAACATCATACTGACTTCAAATAGTGGCAAGACAACACAAATACTGCAATACTTACTCGAGACCGGAAAATACGCCATCGATGGTAAGAGACTTGGATGTACTCAGCCTCGCAGGGTCGCCGCAATGAGTGTTGCTGCGCGTGTGGCAGAGGAGCGAGGGACCAAGCTAGGCCATGAAATTGGTTACAACGTCAGATTCGACAATTGCACAGACAGAGGTCAGAATCCGAGCACTGGAGTGTTTTTGACCGATGGTATGCTTCTGCGCGAAATGATGGTTGATGGCACACTGTCCAAATACAACGCCATTGTGATTGACGAAGCTCACGAAAGGTGAGAGGTTGAAACTTTACCTCTTTTTTTGAAACCCACGTGCTAACATGTCTCTACAGGAGCGTTGCTACAGACGTGTTGATGGGTAAGTTTTGGTATCTCTTTCACAACGTGACTATATGCTGACTTGGTGCCTAGCATTAACCAAGGATCTTTGTCGGATCCGCCCAGAATTTAGGCTGATCGTGAGTTCTGCGACGCTTAACTCCCAAGAGTTCTCAAAATACTTCGACGATGCTCCAATCTTCAGTGTCCCAGGGCGAATGCACAAGGTCGATATTCATCATGTAGTAAGTTAGAACCCCAACCCCTTTTCTTCAAGAATGACGCTAATTCTTGGGAAAAACGTAGAAATCCCCTGAGGCGAATTTCATACAAGCCATCATCAGCTGCGTCTTTCAACTACATATCAGTCAACCTGTCGACAGCGGCGACATACTTGTCTTCGTTCCTGGCAGGGAAGAGATAGAAGCCATTGTAAAACTTTCCCTCTGTGTTGCTGAATTGTACTAACCGAGACAGGCCACGAACATAGAAGACACGGCCCGTAAAATTGGGAACAGATGCCCGGAGTTGATCGTCGCTCCGATCTACAGTCAACTGCCGGCTGATCTGCAACAACGTATCTTCCTGCCAACGCCCAAGGGGGCTCGCAAAGTCGTTGTTGCCACCAATATCGCCGAAACAAGTTTGACGATCCCTGGCATCGTGTACGTGATCGACTCTGGCTATGCAAAGGAAAACAACTTCAACCCCACTACCGGAATGTCGTCCCTCACCACAGTACCGATTTCAAGAGCTAGTGCAAACCAGCGAAGTGGCCGTGCAGGTCGGACGGCTCCCGGATCTGCTTTTCGCATTTATAGTGAGTGACAAAAAGGTTCGGGGCTAGAGCACTGTTAACTAAGATTTCCAGCTAAATGGAGTTTCTACAATGAGATGGACGAGAACACAACGCCTGATATATTAAGAATCGATTTGGCGTCCACGCTTCTTCAACTTCTGAGTTTGGGGATCACCGACATCGTAAATTTCGTAAGTTAAGCCCGCGGTACAGATTGCATGCCCTATTGCATTGTTAGCATTAACGGGTAGCATTTAAGACATGTCGCAGCTACCTTCTATGCATTGCTGTTGCTTTGAGGATTTATGCTGACTTTGTACTCCTACCTTAGGATCTACTATCGCCTCCACCGGCTGCAGCGATCATATCCAGTATGGAGCAGCTATACAGTCTTGGGGTCTTGAACGACAAAGGACAACTTACGAAGGTCGGCCGTAGAATGTCGCTGTTTCCCACAGAACCAATGCTCTCAAGATCAATCCTTGCTGCGGAGCACTATGGATGTGTTGACGAGATAATCACCGTCATTGCCATGCTCCAGAGCAGTGCTTCACTTTTCTTTCGACCAAAAGACCAAAGGGCGGCAGCGGATGCTGCACATTCTCGCTTCGCGATTGATAAGTCTGGAGGTGATTTATCGGTCCTAGCAGCCATCTATGAGCAATTTGTTGACTCTGACTACTCGATGCACTTTGCGAAAGAAAATTTCCTCGACTACAAGACGCTGATTTCGGCGAGAGCAAGTGAGTGAATGAACAGAGCATTTGACGATGACAACTAGCTAACATTTCCACAGTTCGAGAACAACTCCAATCCCTCTGCGATATGGCGTCCGTTCCTCCCAGTAGCTGTGGCATATCCGACACGAAGAAAATTCGACTGGCATTCCTCACGGGCTTCTTCCCTCACGCTGCCCAGCTTCAACGCGATGGATTAAACTATCGCACTACCAAGGGCCAAAATCTCAGAATCCATCCGAGCAGCTCTGTCTCCATGGAATCTCGTCCGAAATGGATCTGCTATTACGAGCTGGTCTTGACTTCACACGAATACGCCCGTAATGTCATGCCAATCGATGATCCTCTTTGGCTGCAGCAAGTGGCTCCGCACTACTACAACAAACCCGAGCAGCTTGAAGCACTCGGGACCAATAGAAAGATGCCCAAGGGGAAGGGAAAAGTCGGTGTCTAGACTAAAAGGCCGGCTTCCGGAGTATCTAGTAAGCCATTCCCTGGTATGACATATAAGCCACTCAAGCATGCGCTGGTCCATCTTTTGCTCGGCGTTTGGGATCTGTCCGACACGCTTCGTTTTCCTAATACTCAAGATACCCAATTCCATAGATTCCCGGAAGACATTCCCGGAAGACAGACTTTTTGATGACCATGCATTATCATACGACTTGTGCAAACACGTTTCTTAACCCCGTTGCCCAGCAGACTGCGAACATGACTCGCATCTCGCCAGACAGCGAACTCTAACAACATCTTGGTTGGAAACACTGCGTCTGCTATAAAACGCCATACCATACCATACCATACCATAACATACCCACCAACCAACCCGAGAGTCTTGCACAAGAATTCCTATAATCAGGATACACACTTACTGGGACGATTAAGTTCCACTGACAGGGGATTTGGATCGTGGTCCGGAGACGCTTACGCTTATTAGGTGCTCCTCCTCCTCGCGCGTAGTTCTTCGATTGGGTAAGTAAAGCCAGGTATTGCTACGGTGATTATGCCAGATGGAGCTTGATCGTTTGGGGTTCGGGATATGGGGAGGGGAGTAGTTGGTACGAGAAGCACATGATAGCGATAGCGATATGTGGTGCAGATGCTCACCTCACGTGTTGTGACGTCTGAGGGGGTTGCGTTGGGGAGTTTGGGGGTGTATTGGGGTAGAAATGGAGTGGTGTGCTAGTTAGTGATCTGATGGTTATTATGCGCACGGGGTCCGTCGAATAAGATATGGCGATATTGATGGGATGGGGCTAGACAAGAGGGTGTTGACATTTGAATATTGATTTTTAAATTGCTTCTAAATAACTATGCTATGCTCTATGCTATATGATATATCATCATCCACTGTACTTTCCGCCACAGTAGATGCATGCATCGCAAGCGAGGAACAGGACCCTTGCTAGTGAGAGGGGGAGTTCTCTGCCTGCGTCTTTTTGGGGAACCATGGGTGTTCTGCGCTCATTCGTCTCGTCTCGAATCGCGATGGCGGTACTTTCTGATAGCTCTTCCGAGCCGTCTATCATGTCGGCCTCGTCGGCTGGTGTTCCGGTTCGTGGGGTGGTGGGCTTTGGCGACTCAGGCACTATGCTATTCTCCTCCTCCTCCTCCTCCTCCTCGAGGGTAGGACTCGGTTCTACGGTATACTCAATCTCTTGTGTTTCTTCCACTTGGGGCTCGGTCGATGCCACGGTTTCTTCTGGTGTGATATCCGTCTCGACATCGGGCTGCACACTCCCGCCATCACCTTCCCCGTCACTGCCAGTCTGCTCGGGCGTCGAAGGAGCCATCTTTACAATCTCCTCGTGTTCGATCACAAATTCGTCGCTCAAGAACGGTGTATTGCATATACCGCAGTGCTTGGTGACACCCGGTAGCTGGATAGCGAGGAAAGAGAGTCCACAGCGAAGGAACTGATGCCCGTTCGTGCACGCCGCAGTCGTAAGCGAGGTAAAAGGTATGAGGGCGCCGCAGAAACCACACGTCTCTATTGTTTCCGATTGGCTATATGTAGTGTCGGTGTCTGAGCTCAGGTCCTGGATAAAGCGGAGAACTTGGCGGCTCTGGACGAGGATCGATTTGCTGCATACGGTGATGGCGGCGAGATGAGGAGGCAGAGTCTGGAGGGCGGTGGCGAGACGAAAGGCGATCATAAACCTCGAGAGATCGGTAGATGCGGAGGGTGTGAAGATGATGGACAGAAGGATGTCATAGCGGTCTTTTAGAGTGTTCCGGTCCAAGAAGACGTTCTTCTTGAATGCTGTAAGTACGGTCCAGATGTCCGTTGACATGTAGGCATCGATAGAAGCGCCATCGCCATCCGACTGCTTGTTCGGACCCCCATATACATCAAGCAGCTGTTTCTTGATGCGATCTTGGGCTACGGGAAGCGGCTCGTTCTGTTCATCGTGGTCCTCAATCCAATTCTTCACTGAAAACATGATACCCTCGGCACTGACATTTCTCGCAATGAAGCTGAGTCCATCGCTGCTGTCCATGGCTCGTATGGTGACCTTGGTGTGTCGATAGGCCGGAGGGCCGTACTCGAACTCGTCGCTTGGATGAACAGCGTGGCAGGAGGCAAGAAAATCTCCCAACGGAGAAGTTGACAACCCCCACATCTTCGTGTAAACGTTTCCCCTAAGATCGTGCTCGACACTAAAGTTTGTGTTGTATCCATTGATGTCCTGGTACCAGGCTGGTGCAATGGCTGGAACGGTGAGTCCGGCATCAGACAGCTCTAGTAAAGCAGTCGGGTACGAATACGTCGACTTGAAGGAAGAGAAGTGCATTTGGGTGCAAGATTCATGCTGGATATCGAATGCAACGCCGGATATGGAATCCCAGCGGCCGTCGAGGTGACGAGTAGCCTTTTGAAGGACTGATGCATCGAGGATTGATATCGTCAAGCAAACGACTTCCACATTGGTAAAGAGAAGTAGCTTCAGGGTATGGCCCTCGACCTTGGGCAACCACCTCATTGGACCTGCGTATTGTATATCGATATCTGGGTACACGACTTCGGGACCAAACTCGGTGCTACCCGATGAGTGTACAATCACCCTGGCTCGAACATCTTGGTTTGTCGCATATGCCAACACGGAATGAACAGATGTCTTGATCTCAGCCCACGGGCTCCAAGCAATGTGTGGAAGATGCCGCTGCTGTTGCATTATTTCCTCGAATAAGTCGGGATCAGAAACGGCGCTGCCGGTATCCGGCGTAACCGTGAAATGGTTGACCACATCTGCGGTCCAAGTTTCACTCACACCCAGTGTAGAAGTAGGTGAGTTGACATTCAGAACCACGACCTGGTTATCATCGTTCGTAACTGCTACTAGAAATTGGCCCCACACGAGGTGTGTGCCCATAGTTCCAGCTGACTGTCCGTCGTACATGGAGGGCGCCCAAGCAAAGGCTCTCACGCGTTTGCGTAGTCGATGAGTCTCTTCAAACTCGGTGACCAAGCTACAACCGGCATCTCTGGCACTGAGGAAGTAGTCGCTAAGCACGTCGTTGATGATAAGCCGCCGTTCCCAGCTCAGATCATCTCGAAGTTTGGCGTCCGATGACCAGATAGAAAGAACGAGGTTTGATGTCAAAGCGGCCAGAGCACATCGTCGGTGCTTTGCGAGGCCAGGGGGCGACCACGAGATGCACGCTGGATGACTCGAGGAGATCTCTTCCCCGGTGGAAAGAGTGTGATTCGGTGCATTTTCTTTGAACGGGAGCTCTTCCTTGGTGAACCAGGGTACTTGTAGCGGGAACGTGCGTGGGGGTAAGATGTCTTCTTGGGCGTCTTGATACCAGATTTTTGGGAACTACAGAGAGGTCAGTCGATTGCGATAGGTGAAAGGTGAAAGGTGAAAGGTGAAAGATAAATGATAAATTCGTGATATCACATAGGGGGCCGTACAAGAAGGTCAACCTGCTCGTCCGAAGCTAGCGCAATAATGCCATCGTGAGACCAGTCAATGGCATGTAGGCACGACGGCCAACATCTCAACTCTGTGACATCTCGCATAATGTCTCAAATTGTGGTAGAAAGCACTGAGGAGGATGCATGGACTTCATCGTGTTGCGAGGCGTGGTGAAGGTGAAAGTGAAATCGTGGTTGCTCGCCTCGCTTCGAATTTGAACTTTTGGAGCAAAAAACACGCGAGTCATGCACCGGTTGACGCTAAGCCTTACCCCCCACATTCACAGTGACTTCGACGTTGGGCTGGGTTTTATGGAGTATGTACCAAGCTTGGTAAGATTAAATAGCTGCACATTTCATGGGTCTACACGAGCTTGAAAAGCTTGCCTCCGACCCGATCCCACTCGTCATCCCATCGAATCTTACTCTCGCTCAACGCTCCCTTTTTCAATGTCGCAAGCAGCCCTTGGCTGTCCTCGAACAGATGCACTAATTGCTGGAACAGTTGTTCAGAGCTCTCGAATCCCTTTCCATTCACGTCCTCCTTTACAAGCTCCGGCCATGCCTCGAACTTTCCCCACCCCACAACAGGCAGTCCAGCGCCGAACATATCCACCACCTTCATTGGAAGATCGACGCCCGAAGAAGACATGTGCAACGAGACTCCTAAATCTGCTGCCCCTAGCATAAGGGCGTAGTCTTCGGGTGTGAGCCATGCTGTGCGTATGATGACGTTGAGTAGCTTCTTCTCCTGGTTCAGAGCTTGGATCCTGGACAGATAATGCTCTTTCAGAGGCCCTTTACCCGTGATGATTGCTATGATCTTGGGAAGACGTGTGTTGGAAGTTGCCTGTGCCGAGTATGCACTAAGCGCTTCGAGCAATATCGAAAAGTCTTCATCCGCGGTCCACGACGTCGAGCTGACAAGGAGCTTCCACGGTGTTTTGGAAGCAGGATTGAGATCTTGTGCATACTCTGCAGTTTCTGGGAGGCGTGCAAGGAACTCGGTTCTCTCCTGACTGCTAATTGGACGGAACAGGGCAGCAGGTCGATCATGCAAAGACTGTGCTGTAACGCCATACTCCCTCTTCAGCACTCCAGCCATGGCGTTTGTGACGGTGAAATGATCAGACGCCACCCATGAGAAGACACGTTCGTACAAGGCTGAGACGATGACCAGTGGATGTTTCGGCCCGAGCTTGAGAGCTAGAATAGAGTAGCCAAAGTTGTGCCAATCGATGACGAGACTGGTGTTGCGGATCCAGCAAACGACGGCGGCAATGGCCAAAGTGGGGATCGATGGAGGGTTCTACATAAGTCAGAGAAGTGACATGGACTCGACTGGGAGGGAACTTACCTGAACCAACATCCAGCGGGCGGGCTCGGTTCGATAGCACAATGCACGATACAAACTGCGAGCTTGCCATAGTGCTTTCAAAGGGGCTATGATAGGAAATAGCAGTTTGCTACTAGAACGCAGACTCGATGGCGCTGGAACAAGGGGAACAATCTCGATGAGGGGATTCGAGAGAATCTCTGGATGTATTTGCGAATCTATGTGAATGAGCAAAGTGTGTGACATGAGACGAGTGCAACTATGTATACGCACCCTCATATCCAATCAGGTATACTCGACCTCGATGCTTTGCAATGCTAATGGCGTGATACTGCATCCGCGGGGATCTACCAATGTCTCCGAGCACTACCACCTGCACTGTCCGCCCTGGCCTGAACTTCTTCTTCCTCTCATCGTCTCCCTCCTCGGATGCTATCTCTTTCCCATTCTCATCCACATACGTGGGTACCCTGTCCTTGTAGGGATCATACTGCGAAGGTAGTGTGAGGAGAATGATTGACAAGAGACAGATTAAGACAATGGCACCAAAGAGCACCAGCTGGAACTTTTGGCTGAAATCCTCGTCCAGCATGACGTCGACCGAGATGAGCTGTGATTAAAGGAGTGCAGGTGAAAATGCGGAGAGGCGATGCAGGTATAAATTAATTAATAATTAGTCTCAGGAACGTCGCGTTTCAGCCGCATGGGTAGCCACAGCAGTGCGTAAGTGGGAGATTTTTGGCCCGACAAGCGCCACCAAATCCAAGACCCCTGATCTATATCCAAACATCACAAGATGATCCTGCCCCATACCTCCATCCCTCACGCCATTCACCCCATTCACCCCATTCACCCCATTCACCCCGCAATCCCTCCCGTCCGTCTCGCGCAGACCCTCCAATTCCCTCCCTCTGCATCTGCGTGATAGACCTGTCTGCGGTGCATATGGCCTCAACCTATGCGCTCCCTCTGAATCCCGCTGCACAGACCCGCCATGGACACTCCCGATCGCAATTCCTCTCCGACAATACCTCACCCTGGACCGTCTCTGTGAATGGCGCGCGGTCTGCAGACGAAAGTACAACCTCGGGCGGACATCGCCATTACAAGTCAGATATGAACGGCCAATTGCGCGGCCAGACTGCCTCTCCCTACGCGGACAGCCACGAGCGCTCATACCCCCACTCTCATGACCACGATCACGATCACGACCACGACCACGACCACGACCACGACCACGACCACGACCACGACCATAGTCACAATCACAATCACAATCACAATCACAATCACAGTCAGGACAACAGTTACAACCACACGCGCTCCACTTCCTCAATCTCACTCAAGCCCTTCCTGTCGCGACCGAAGAACAGACCGCGGGGGGAATCAGACTTGGGCCGGCCACCTACCAAATCGAGTACAACAGCGGGCAAGTTTGGCTTCTCTCCTATACAGGAAGCGCCTGCACATCTGCCCCCTACTTCGTGCGTCTATACAACTACAGGAAACCATCAAACATGAGCTTATATTTGACAGGTCATGGCTCCAACTGCCCGAAGCCCTCACTGCGCTGCTCATCCCACTCCCGTACCTGTTTGCGTCCTTGGCGTACCCCAGCATTGTCGCCCAGTCTCGAAGACTACTCTCTCCTCTCACCAATGGCGGTGAACAGCTGTTGGAGACGGTCGCGGACCAAGCAACTGCCTTCAGCTCTGACATTCCGCACGGGTCTCGCCTTCTGCATGCGTGCACACTCTCCTCGACGACGTTGATTCTTGTCGGCATTGTGTCGAGAATACGTTCCAGCATGGAACAACCACTAGATCGGCGGAAGGGTCGTGGGAGCTCGGAGGAGTCGGGGGCAGCATCGGACAGACTTGGTGGATTTGCCTCGATATGGCGGCTCGTCACGAACGTCCTTGGTGTCGTGCTGCCCTTTTATGCCACCATGGCACTTGGAGGCGCGAGAACTGCCCTTGTTCTTTTGGCTGCAGTTGCCGCTGGTCTTGGAGGCTTCGATCACAAGCCAGGGAAGCATACACTTTGGGACGCGTTGAAAAGGACCATCCGGACTCGGAAATACACGTGCTCGGCGATAGCTTTCACTGTGCTCTTGGATGTACTCGACTCGGTAGACACGTTTGGGACACTTCGTGGTTACCTTGCGTTGGCGACTTCGGTCATCGTCATTCCTCCACCTCTACCCACGGCTGGTTGGTCTCTAGTCACGGACCTCAAGAGCCAAAACAATCCGTGGAGTACCAGGGGTCAAACTCGACTTTCTTTGCCAAAGCCTTCGTCTCCGCTAATCAATACGGACGAGGACACAATTCTTACTCTCACATCAGGTCTATTTCTTATGGCTACGACGGTCGTTTACTCAAACTCTTTGTCTGCATCTCCTTCGATTGCTCATCATGCAATTTTGTTTTCGACCTTAGCAGTGGCATCAGCGACGGCGCTTGTTTTGCTTGCTCTCCCTTCGGCCCTGCGAACACAGAAAAAGACCGGACTAGCTCTAGGCTGCTTTTTGGTTGCTATTTTTCCCCTTTGGGAGCAGCCATTATCATGGCAGGAGAACATTGTATTCCCGTTGACTTGTGCGCTCGTGTTCGGTGCAATCACCGTCGACACGAAATCCTCCATGTCCCGCCCGCATTCTCACGGCCATCCGCACGCGAATCACAAGCATGATCATGACCACGATCATCATCTACATGGAAATCACTCTAGACTGTCAGCGTTCCTGATTGCCAGATGTACCCCGGGGTCCATTTTGCATAGCGTTATGATTGAAAAAGACTCGCGCCGCATTGCGTACTTTGGGCTGTAAGTTCTTTGTTCTTCTTCTCACGCGCTGCTCGTTGGTGAGGTGACTTTACATACATGGAGACTTGGTTCCGCGGCATGTGTAGAGCTACTTGTCTTTCTTACATGAACATGAGCGCTGACCCAACCAAACAGTCTCAACCTATCCTTCATGCTTGTTCAATTCTTCTACGGCTATGTTAGTGGCTCCCTGGGTCTACTCACTGATAGCATACATATGCTGTTCGACTGCGCAGGACTTGCAGTTGGTCTGGCTGCCGCAGTGATGAGCAAGTGGCGACCGAACATTCATTTCCCGTATGGCTTTGGAAAGGTTGATACCCTATCTGGCTTTGCCAATGGCGTCTTTCTCTTGTAAGTCTCCGGATTCGCTTTGAGGGGCCCTTCTAATATCATCTAGACTTGTCAGTGTCGAGATCATTTTTGACGCCTTTGAGCGGCTCTGTGAAGGCTCCGAGCTACACCGACTGAACGAATTGCTCATCGTTAGTATACTCGGCTTCCTAGTCAATATCGTAGGGCTCACGGCCTTTGGACATGCCCACCACGGCCACGGGCATGCGCACGACCAGTAAGACAATACCTATTCTCACTCAAGATCGAATCATGCTAATAGACATAGTGGTGATGGAGACCATGACCATGGACACGGTCATTCCCACGATAACGAAAACATGCAAGGCATCTTCCTCCACATTCTCGCCGACGCCCTCGGGTCCGTTGCCGTCATCATCTCAACCCTACTCACCAAGTACTACGGCTGGGCAGGATGGGATCCGATAGCCTCTGGTATCATTGCCATCCTCATCTTCGCTTCGGCAATCCCGCTCGTCAAGAGCTCTGGGATGCGTCTGCTGTTGTCTCTACCTGCCGACGTCGAATACGGCATTCGCAACTCGCTGCAGGAACTAAGCTCTCTTCGAGGCGTAGTCGGCTATAGTGTTCCTCGTTTCTGGCTAGAAGATGAGGGCGCTGCACATGCCGAGGTCCACGCTAAGGAGAGCGAGGGATGCGGCCACGATCACGATCACGATCACGATCACGACCACGACCATGATCATGGGCATGCTCATGGCCGACCACACAATAGTATCTCGACACCTTTGCACTCGCATCAAGAAGAGCACTCACACGACGACCACGCGGGCCACGACCACAGTCACGACCACAGCCACGACCACTCCCACCACAACCATACTCACTCTCACGGCCATGGCCATGTTCACGATCACGATCATGATCATGACCACAAACATGCACCACACCATCAACGCGTCCTCGGCGTGATCCACGTCACCGCGTCACGCATCGCAGACCTCGAGGACGTGCGCGAGCGAGCTGTGCAATTTCTCAAGGGGCGAGGCATGGACGTGGTCGTGCACGTGGAGAAAGAAGGCGAGGGGCGTTGTTGGTGCGGAGGTGGGAACAAGATATCCTGAGCGAGCGAGGGCGCATCCTTTTGATAATTCCTGTAGCATAGTTCTAGGGCGTTTGCAGTGCACTTTGTTCCCAGCGTATAAATTCTTTTATAATTTCGGGGCGCTGAGTTACATAGCCATCCATCCATACATACATGCGTTCGAGTGTGTACGCGGGTAGATTTTCATATCATAAAGAGATGCATATTTGGTGTGTACTGTCTGCACCATGATCCCTTATTATTCTTTTCTCGCAAAGCCCCTGTTACGAGTGATCTCACCACGCCTTCAAATCTCTTTGTGGCACGTGACATATAATGTGGAAGAAAAAAATATGTTTTATTTTTATTTTTATCTTCATCTTTTATTTTTTTTACGAATCGCAAAGTGGGGGGTTATTTATCATTGAGTTGGTGGGTGGGGAGGGAGAAACAAACGTGTTACATAAACCTTACTACAAATATATACGCAGTACATACACATGTAGTATGTATATACATACTACCAAAGAACGAGTCTGCTCAACGAGTGTTACCTACAACTCGAATAATGAATAAGACCGAATGCTTGGGGAAAAAAAGGGAAGGAATAAAAATTAAAGGGGGTCGTTGTTTGTATCCGTCCCGTGTCAGCAGTGAGTGAGTCAGTCAGTGAGTCAGTACCGTGTATAGAGAGATCGTGTGTGTTGATGTGCATACGACGTATGTGAGTATGCGTGTCGATTAACTAACTAACTAACTTAATAACAAATGTACATACATACTCTGTACATACATACATACATACATACATACATATGTACATACACTCATCTACGGTTGTACTGTAGTACAACGCCACGTCACACATCTCTCTCTCTCTCTCTACTCGGGGTGTGTGGAATCTATTGGTCGATGAATGGATAGGTAATTTATTGGTCGATGCAACGACGAACAAGTCCGATATGTACGTACCTATGTATGTACGAGTTCACGTTTGTTGCTTTTTTATTATGCATCTACATACATGTGTTACATACATACATACATACATACATATCGAGAAACTACTGTACGAGTAATACACTCTACCATACGAGTAATGCAATGCAATGCAATGCAATGCAACGCACTGTAATGCCAACGTCGACACACATGCAGACGCAAACCCAAACGTCGACGTTAACGTTGACGCTAACATGTGACGTCACACACACATACACATACACATACACATACATACATACACACTTTTATCCATCCACACTACCTGCATAAAAGAAGGGTATGTTGTACTGCACTGAACTGAACTGAACTGCACTGCACTGTATAAAAATATATTTCTACGAGTACGAAGTACGAACGAGTATCTATTAATAAATGTCCATATAGATAAAATCCATCAAACTAAACAGATTGATTAATTGATTGATAAGACTAAGATATTATTACTGTACAAAGTACTGTACTGTATTCTTAGCTCCCCCGCCCCCGCCCCCCCTTTCCTTCCATGAGCATACTCCGTACATATATACAAAGTATGCACATACACACCCAACCAACCCCCTATGCACATATCCCCCCCCCCGCCTCTTAGCCCCTATCCATACACGCCCCCCGACCCAAGAAAAAAAAAGAAAAAAAAAGAAAAGAAAAGAAAAGAAAAGAAAAGAAACTCCCCCAACCGCTAAGGCCCTCCGGGCATCATCCCTTATACATACACACGACCCCGCATTTTCTTTTACCTCGGCGGCGGGCACCGATGTGTGCCAGTCAGTCAGTCAGTCAGTCAGTCAGTCAGTCAGTCAGTCAGTCAGTCAGTCAGTCAGTCAGTCAGTGAGACCCGCACAGTCGGGAACCGGAGGGTGGATCGAGGGAATGTGATTCGGTGGTGGGTGGTATGTAAGGTTACAGTATGTACGTCGTAGGTTTTTTTATCTTTCTTCTGCTGGGATGGGATGGGTAGTGTACAGATAGGTTATGCAGGTAGGGATGCGGCTGATAACGTTTCCTTGTATGCGTGCATGCTTGCTTGCTTGCTTGCATGGGTGGTGGAAGTGCGGGGGGGGGGGGGGGGGGGGGGGGGGGGGGGGGGGGGGGGGGGGGGGGATAGGGATGGGGATGGTGGACTGGGATGTAGATATGTAATAAGGATGCGCAAAGTGTGGGGAAGTACTAAGACATGGGCGTGTGAGTGTGAGTGTGAGTGGGTGGCTGATAAGTAATAGTGTGTGTGACTACGTGTACAGAATTCATTACACACGTACGCTACTGCGCTGGCAGACGGCAGAGAGGGGAGGGGAGAGGAGAGGACAAGCAAGGGAAAATATTACGAGGCGGCCTGAAGTCATCAAACATGACTGCGTTGATCGGCGGCCCAATCGGTGAATACGAATCACGAATCGGGCAAATTTCGAGACGAGCCTTTTTAGAGAAAAGGAAGATTTGACATCGGGCTTTATACATAATATGAAAATCTACTGTAGTCTACATATTGATGCCAGCCTATCGCGCAGCGCAGACATATGCATGGCACGCTATTCCATGCATGCATGCAGTGTGAGGGGGGGTATCTTGTGGTTTTCTTTCCAGTTTCCGATTTGAGCGCTTCAAATCCAGAGTAATAAACGCACGCCGTTTGAACATGTCCCGGAACGAAAATGATGACGCAGTATTACGGCAGGGGGTGATGTACAGTAGTAGAGAATCCGACCTCGACCATGACAAGGTCCTGCAGTACTTGTTCGACTTTTGAGGGGGAAAGGAAGAGAGGCGTTCAGAACGTCTTGAACGGTGAGAGATGATAGTCGATATGTTCGGCGATGGAGGAAGCGAGTTCTTCTCCACTGGGGTTGCTGGACCGACGACGGCGCTGTCTGCGGATCTTCTTCTCAAAGTCCATGAGGCGCTCCTGGACCCACGCACGATACTTGTCGTCGGAGCGAACAGACTCGGTGTTCAGCAACTCCATGAGGGTGGCCTTGTTGCGCTGATCCATTTCATCGTGGTTGGCTGACTCCCCGACACGAGTGTCATTGGCCATCCCACAGTGTGCCATGCCAGGTTGTGTTGGAATGGGGTTGGACGATGAAGGGAACTGAAACTCGGGAGCCCACGAGGTATGGATGCTCATGGAACGAGAATGGGAACGAGAGTGAGTGGGCGATGAAGCAAGTGATTGCATCTCGGGAGACGTGGCCGTCATGGGCGCATTGGACGGGATCTGGAGGGAGAGACGGCGACGCAAGGCTTCCTCTTGCGAGGTGAGGAGCACGTATTTCTCTACACTGCCGTCCTGGAAGCAACGTCAGTAAAGGCTATCAAGGCTTGGATATAGATTGAGTACTCACTCCACTGAGCGAATGGGTGGCTGATTGTTCCATTGTCCGATGCATGTTGGAGGATGTGTTGTTGGTATTGATGTTGTTGGTATACTGCTCCATCAAAGATGGCCTGGGGAGAGCGGGGGGTTTATATGGGGTACAGTAGTACAGTATGTAATAGTACAAAGGTCGATTGGCACTCCCGTGGAGCTTGACGATCAGGTTATCCAGATGGATGCAGCGGAGTTTCGGCCGATTGTATGTGGTGTGAGTGGTGCGAGTAGTGTGGGTGGTGTGAGGGTGGGCGGTGTTGTGGGGTAGCTCAACTGTGGCGTGAACATGAAAAAAAAGTTTCGGGGTATCTGGAGGTAATGGTAAATTGGAAGGGTTGTCGGATGGAGGGTGGATGGAGTTTATGATTGTGTGGTTGTTTGGTGTTGGTTGATGGATATTTATTGAGTTGGTCGATGGAAATTTATTGAGTTGGTCGATGGAAATTTATTGGGTTGGGAGCCCAAACATGGGAAGCTCTTTGCTCGTATTTATGACCACTGATAAGTCTCGGGGCCCAAAGCAACCATGACGTTGTAATACTAATAGCGCAGTTCCGCCAGAGAGGAAACAGGGCTGATTCTCGTCTCAGGATAAGGATGCATCGGCCATGGGGGTGCCAAGCGAGGTGTTGGTAATGTGGCAGCTTCTCGAAACCCGCCAAGGCCCATCACGTCATTGGTAGCCGTCTTACAGCAGGATGCGAGGATTAACAACAGGTGCAGCATGGACATTGTGAATTGAGGACTCACTTTTCCGTCCTATGTTTGTAAATCCCGTCGCACCCGTCTTGGGTCATCGATATCCCTAACGGTTGGTCAAGGGGTGAAGGCGTGACGACAGGGGTACCTGCAGCATATTTCCATGTTTTCCACCTCCACTCCATACAAAGGCATTTCCATGTTTTCCATCTCCATACAAAGAAGCTGTCTTCATGTTTCCACATGTGGACTCCTGCATTGTGCTGCATGCGTACTGTACTTTGTACATAATAATATGCTGCCTGTGATCGAAGAAACACGACAACACGACGAGATGGTGTGATGACAATATGACGTCGGGTTATGAACTGGAATCCCCAAATTCCTTCTGACACAACTGACGCAACTTTGTTTTGGCTGATCCTCATGTTGGTTCACAAAGCTTCGACGTCACTCTTCATCTATGTACGGAGTATTCCTCACGTCCCCCACAGCTGTCGTTTTCTGGCAGTGACTTGCTTCGGCACAAGCAATAGTGGTTCCTTGCCTCGATTCCGATTGCCCGTTCACACCTACATGACACGGTTTCGTTTCCGTGATGAAACGGAAATAGAAAAGCAAGTTTCTCATCAGCCTTCTCCGTATACAAAGTACGTACGAGTATGTACGTGGGTATGAGTACATGAACATTACGTGGGTATGAGTACATGAACATTACGTGGTTCAAGTGGACGTACCACGCACCGACGTGTAGCTATTTGGTGACGTCGTTGCGAGCTAAGGTTTGCATCTGGACAGGATTCTGCACAAGATGACCAAAGATGGAAATCTCCTCCAATGAAGAAACATTCCACCCGCTCCATCAAAGTGATATCACAACAAGGTGATCAAATGTCAGAACATGACCGAGAGTTTCCGTCGCTGTGCACAAAACGCCAATGTCGCTGAGAGTTTAGACTCGGTGTGTACTGTAATGTCCACGGTACGCAAGTACACGGTATGGCTTCGGCCTCGGGAAGTCTCTGATGTCCATTCGGGTCAGATTGATTGAGCATGTCGGATTGATTAATAAACATGTCAGATTGATCGACGCCCAGATTGGTCCAGACACGTCACTGTGGCTGTCTCGAGCGCTCAGCCCAGAATCCCTTGCCGTAGCTCACAAGGATTTCGGAGCCCCTGGAGATGCCCTTGGATCGTTTCCCGCTCTTGCCAGCACCGAGAACGAAGACGCCCATTCTCTTCTCGACCTTGCCGTTGCCAATGTCTACAAACATGTCTCGGAACTCGGCATTGGGGGCATCTGCCACTCGTCGGTAGTCGTTGATGAATCTGGCCTCGTTACCTATCCTCGATGCATCGACGCCGACGCCCAGGTCACGATCAAGTGACAGGTCGTAGTCGGACGTCGGGTCCAGGTCGTTCTTGTCGTGCACGTAGCCTAGATAGGGAAGAAGAAACGATCCGGGTGGAAGATGCTGGCTGGCGAATAGGCCATATTGACCCTTGGCAGGGTGAATTGGGTTCACGATCTTTGTGATGTTTACGTTAGCGTAGGGCGGGTTGGTCTGGCGAGCCTCTTCGGGTGTTGGAAGGTCTGTTTTAAGAAACACGAGTGCTTTGAGGGCTTCGTCGGCCAGCTTCTTGGAGTAATAGGGCGCACGAAGATAGACGGTCCCTTGGGGCCAGTCTTTTGGGATTTCCGACTGGGAGCCTATGAATTGGGCGTTTTTGGATTGCTGCTGCTGCTGCTGCTGCTGCTGCTGCTGCTGCTGCATCGCAATGGAGCGAAGAGTGAAGTGGGGGGCAACGGAGCGAGGCGAAGGCACGAAAGGCGGTAGATGAATCGAGGCCGAGGGGAATTGATAGGGAGATGACGCGTCAGGTCGCGGTCCATGAGTGCCACGACTCGAGATGTTGCGAGGTTGTATGTACATATGTATGTAGGGGAGTTGTTAACTGGGCCTCCAATAAGCAATATTTAGGCCCCTAATAAGCCTAATCAGGGAGTCTAACGCGCACGCTATTAGGGGCCATGTTTTAAGTAGGATTAGTAATTAGAAATGTAATTTTCTCTGTTTTAGCAGTGTATTTGTACGTGTAATTATTTCGCATAACTGCCGCACGCACTGCCGGCGCTTCTAGTAAATAATAATATTACTATATAATATTATAACTAACTCGCAATAAAATTAACGCAATCCCTAAATAGGCAATTAGAGTACGTTTAGCAACACCTTAGAGACGTTGTTTTTAAACAATTTAAGCCTTAATTAATTAATATTAATTTTAATTGCAATTGCAAGTTAATATTAATATTAATATTAATTAACTGCGAGTCGATATTAATATCGATATTAATTAACTGCGAGTTAATATTAATATTAATATTAATTAACTGCGAGTTGATATTAATATTGATTTTAATTAAAATTAATTAATATTAACTAATAGATAGATTGTATACGCCTTAATTAATTGCTTAAGCCTTAATTAATTCTATCTGCCTTAATTAATTAATTACCTTAATTAGTTGCCTCCCTAATACACTAGTTAATTAATTAATTAATTAACTGCGCGTTAATTATTAATTGCCCTGCTAAGGATTATAGGGGAAGCTATTTTGCGCGTATCCCTATAAGCGTGTAGGGCCTATATATCTAAAATTATTAGTAATTAGGTTACCTTATAAGTCTACTTCCCTATATATTACCCCTCCTATTACTAACTAAGGGAGTTAATTATATAGCTAGAAGTTTAATTAAGGCACTATAAAGTGCTAGGGGGGAGGCTAATAGGGCAGAGGTGTTAGCCTAGGTGTTAAGGCAGGAGGCTCTATAGGTAGCAGGACTATTACAGGGAGATAAGGAAGTTAGGATAGGGATAGGGTAGCCTATACAGCCTTATTTTAAAGCCTCTTAGCCTATATATCCTTATCTTAACGCCTTTTCTCTAAGGATTTAAACTATAAAGCTAGAATCCTGCCCTGCCTACTGCCTTTGCTTATAGGGGGGCGCCTATATCTTATAATTAGGGCTTCTTAATTAGGTAAGTATTACTATGTAGCAGATATAGGGGTTAGATTTAGCGCAGGATTAGCAGGAGTAATTACTAGACGTTCTCTAAGAGGATACTACTTAGCTAGGAGGTAGGCAGGAGCTGCAGAAGGGTAGTTAGCGTTAAGGCGTTTAAATAGTAATAGATTGCGTTAATTACTATATACGCTAGTACTACTGTAATAGCTGCCTCTAAGTGCTCCTTAATCTTACAGGCGCCCTTAAGGCTTATAGAGTTAATAGGCGATATAGATATTAGGAGCCTGTAATTAATTAATCTACTAATACTTATAATAATTAGATACCTATAGAGGCATAGCGTTTAATTTAAGCTCTATTAGATTATAATAACAGGGTATACTATATAAGCTCCTAAAGCTACCTATGCAGGTTAGCTTGTTATAGGTTATATCTAATTACTTTTGCTGTAAGTAATCTCTTATAAGGGGCTGAGCTTAAAGAGCTTAAGGTCTAAAAAGAATACTTAAGATTTAATAAAGAGCAGAGTAATGCTCTAAGCTACGGAATATATATATATACATGCTAAGTAAGCTTCTACCTAAGTCTAGATAATTATATCTCTATCCTAAGCTTCTAAGGGCCTGTAATCTATCTAAGATGTAAATCTAAGTTATGCTTCTAAGGGCAGAGTCTAAGGGCTACTATAGCCTTGCCTATTATATTACCCCTCCCCCTTGCCTAGTTTCTAAGTCTCTAAGACCCCTAGTGTAGGGTCCCTTAGGCAAACTCTCCCTAGAGAAGTTTAACATAGTTTGTTCCTTTAAAACTTAATACAACATCCTTCTTAGATACTCTATCTATAACCTTATTCTTATATGCGTAGAATTATCTTACTTAGAGTAGGTTCCTAGTTATTCTAAACCTTTTATATAACTTCTAAACTTACTAACAGCTGTAAATTATTATGCGGCCTTAGTAATCTATCTCTATGTTAAACAGCAGTTAGGAGTCTCTAAAAATAGTCCCCTTAGTTCTCTAGTTTAGAGCCGCATTTCTTTAACTAAGAGGGTTTCTTCTAGGTGTTTCTGTCTGTCTAAGTCGTCACCCTAGTGCGGCTTTTCTTAACAACCTTATCTGACTATCCTAACTTCTCTAAGCTTCTAATTTAACACTAGTAATTCTATTCTTACTTAATAAGGCTTAAACCTCTAACTTCTAACTTATAAATAATTACCTTAGGTAACGTAACTAAATAATATGCAGTATGCAGAGTTAATTCCTTTATTATAAGCCTCTCTTACTTATCCTTAGCTAGAGTTGCGTAATTTTACTAGCGCTAATAGTTTATTTATATCTTGCACTTCTCGCACTCTTTTCTCTTCCTCCTCCTTAACCTTAACTTTTCTTCTACTTCTGCTGCTTAGTTGTTAACCTTTTACCTTCTCTTCTACCTTTTGCCTACTTAACTTATTTGTCTACTAACTATCCGCCTTCTTGCTATTCTTTGTTCCTAATCTAATTCTTTGTTCCTTTAACTTTACTGTCTCTAAAGTCATCTAACTCGCTTACAATAGCTTAAGCTCCTAGTTTTAGCTACCCTTCCTTATCTAAGGGAAAGGCCCCTATAATAACCCCTTACTCTACTTAATCCTGCGCAGCTAAGCATGCTGTATAGTCTAGCCCTTAGACTCTAGTTCGCGTAGTAAAAGCTACTCTAAAGTCTACTAAGAAGAAGAAGAAGTCTAGTCTTTTTAGGACCCTTAAGAAGTATAACGCTCTATTCCTAGCTAAGCCTATCTACCCTTCCCTAATAAAGCCTCTTACCCTTACCCCTAGCTGCAAGTCTAAGTTAGCCTAGTTGCTTACTACCCCCTTACCCTCCTAGGCTTCTCTGTCTGTTGTGCCTTAGAGCAACACTACTAGTAAAGACTATAGCTATAGAGCTCCTAATAATAAGTCTAACAACAGCCTTAATACTATTACTATTATAAGTAATTCTAAGGTAACCTCTACTAAGGTTCTTTACTAATATATTTAGAGTCGTGTCCGCTCTACCTACGCTGCTTATTCTGCCTCTGCCGCTATCTGCCCCCTTACCTCCTAGTAGTCTGTCTAGCAGACCTACTAATTAACTATTAATAATAAGAGCTATGCAGATAAGGTAATAGAGACGCTTTGCGCAGCCTGTGCCCTCTAGATATTACTTAAGGGTGTTAGCTGCTATGTGCTTTAGGAAGCCTCTAAGGTTTAGGCTATTACTTACGTCTACTATGCTGCTTAGTGTGTCTAGTGCGTTTAAGTTATGTCTAAGTTTTCCCTAGATAAGATTACAGCCTGCTAGGCCTACGTTCTTTAGTGCATTAAGTATAATAGGGGCATCTAGCCTAACTTTACCTCTCTTAATGCTTATTATAATATTATCTATAACGCTTAGAAGCAGGTTATAAAGGACGCAGGCAGGAAGCTAGTTAAGGGTTCCTCTGCTAGGGGACGCTTACTGCGCTCTACTATAGTCTCTAATGCCTTTAACCCTGCTGTTTAGACTAATATGCTCGCTAAGCTGTCTAATATTAAGTAGCAGATAACTAATAACGCTGCCCTACTCTGTAAGAGTAACTGTCTGCTTAGTAATAGAAATTACTTCCTCTTCTACCTTTTAGAGAATCTTTATAGGATACGCGTTAATTTCTAGGCTTTTACTGTAAGTTTATCCTTAGTTTCTAATCTATAATCCTTCTAACTATGTAGCAGGAGAGCATAGTTAACACCCTAAACAACCTTCCTACCCCTGCCTCTAATTAAGCTTCTGCTGCTAGGCCCTTAACTGCAACCCTAAAGCCTAAGGGTTCTGCTTCTAAGAATTTAATAACTAAGAGGGAGGCTATTATTATTAGCAACACTAATAATAAGGCTAAGGGTAGCAAGTCTTAGAACGCAGAGATAGGTAATAGTAATAACGCTAAGGGAGAGGTTAAGGAGTAAGTGCCCCTAGTTCTAGCGTTGCTTTCTCTTATAGTTCTAGCAGTGCTTCTTGCTAAGCTAACTTATTGCAAGGTTTTCTATTTTATCTAGGGTTAGTGCTTATTTAGGTGCTACGTTGTTAAGGCTTCCTCTAGTTTGCCTGCAAATCTTCTAAGTAGATAGCTAGCCTTTAGGCCTAGCGTAATAGGTCTTACTTAGTGTCTCCTTATCTATTATTATAAATTTTGCTAAGTACTTAAACTAACTATAACCCCCTTAGAGCCCTAATCTATTTTAACCTTATATCCGTCCCTGCTTACCTACGTTGCTAGTTCTAGTCCCTTTAATTAGTGTCCTGTCCTTAGATATATATATATCTCTTCTGCCCTTCCTTCTCCTTCCTTTCTTTAACTTACCTTCCTTTCCTTCTTCTTCTAACGCCTAGTCTTCTTATCTTTATATAGCTAGCGTTGTCTCTCTCTCTCTCTCTAACCCTACCTGTCTCTATTTTACAGTAGGGATATTGCCTATCGCGCAACTACTTCTCTAGAGGCTCCTACTAGAACTTATCTAGTAAGGTGCCTGTTTCTAAGCAGTGCAGTGCTAAGAAGTTAAGCTAATTTATTAATACTTCTAAGTTACTAACGTTTGCCTTAGGTTCCTAGGTAGGGTTTGCATATCCTGCCTATTTTACTTAGTATTTAAGCCTGCTTCCGCAGCTAATCTTCCTGCGCCTCTTAGCTTAGATCTTGTCTACTCCCTATTCTTCTTTACTATTAATTACTATAGCTTTAGGCTGCTAGTTGTCTAAGGTTTGCCCTAGGAGGTAGTTATTTAGGGCTAACCTAATTTAATTAACATAGAATACTAGGTAAACACTAGGCAGAATATCTAGCTTAACATTATAACTCCTAATTAGCCTCTTTATAGTAAACTTCCTATTCTTCTAATCTAGCTTCTTGCTTAGATAACTATTTAATAACTGTTCTCTGTATTAGAGCTATACCTTATCTCCCTCCTTAAGCACTAGAGCTTCTTATTAGTGCTAGTTTGCTTATTACTCTTATTCTTGCTAAGCAACCGCTATGTTTAACTGCACTATCTTAAAGGTAGCCTTAAATTTCTCTACTATAGCTCTAGCCGCTGCCTCTAGGTTAAACGCGCTCTAGTAGCAGTCCTAGGCCTACTCTTTCTTATCTAGGTTTATTAGTTTAACGTTATAACTATATTGCAGGAAGAAAGGGCTTACTCTAGTAGACGTCGCATTCCGTCTGCATATTGCAATCTAGGCTATTAGGCAATTTAGCGCCTAGTCTAATTAGCTCTAGTTTACGAACGCTCTTAGGTATACTTTAATTACTAAGTTTATTCTCTCTATTAAACTGTCTGTTTACTAATAGAATGCTGTTAAAAGTTGTTGCTAGATCTAAAGCAGTCAGCACAGCTCTAACTAGAAGTTACTAATAAACTACAATCCTTAGTCTAACACTATTACGTCTAGAATCTAGTAGTAGGCTACTACTCTCTCTAGGAAGGCTTTTATTACTATCTTAATCCTAAGGTCTAGCAAAGGGATTAGTATAACGCCCTTACTTAGCTAGTCTATAACAACTATAAGGTTGCAGTTCCCTTTACTTAAAGGTAGGCTAATAATAAAGTCTATAGATATCTCTTTCTATATCCTCTTAGAGAGGGGTAGTAGTTTTAGTAGTCCTTACTTTAGTTCTCTCTATAGCTTTGTTCTTCTGTAGACGTTGCAGTTCTAGATATACGTCTTTATAGCATTTAACATAGCTAGCTAGAAGAAGTCCCTAGTAAGAATCTTATACGTCCCTTCTCTGCCTAGGTAGCCTATGCTAAGAGAGCTATGCGCTTTATCTATTAGCTTTATCTATAACTCTAGGAGGTTAGGGACCTATCTCTAGTCCCTAAATAATAATCTTCCTTAGTAATTAAGCTTGCATTCTGTAAGAGATGTGCTAAGTTTTAGCTTAGGTAGGAACTTGCAAGCCCCGCTCTTAATAGCTTCTACAGCTTATTAATAGACTTTATCTATTTCTTCTACACCTAACTATATTTCCTCTAGGGTAAGTTCTTTAGCTAGTTAGACTAGTAGTCCTTTATTCTCTAAAAACCCTCTAGCACTAAGTATTCTAATTACTAGGGCTAAGGACGCTCTTAGGTCTCTCGTCCCCTAGCTATCCCTGTCTAGACCTACTAGTGTTAGTAGCTAGAAGTGCCTTAATTTTACTCTCTTATCTTCTAAGTCTTTTAGAAGGTCTTGTTCTCTT
The DNA here is from genome assembly GCA_010093715.1 of Pleomassaria siparia CBS 279.74. NCBI lineage: Eukaryota > Fungi > Ascomycota > Dothideomycetes > Pleosporales > Pleomassariaceae > Pleomassaria > Pleomassaria siparia. Next base: position 701,525 of record MU005767.1, on the reverse strand, counting down.
TAAGAGAGAGCATTAGCTCTGCTGTTCTCCGTACTAGGTTAATATTTAAAGGTTAGGTTAATACTACTTAGGATGTCAGACTATTAAACATGCTGCTTGCTAAGCTTCTGTAAGGTTGTAAAGTAGAGGAGGTTTTTATAATCTATAATTACTAATACGTGCTTAACAGCTCTAAGCTTACTGTACTATTCTTCTGCACACTTAATTACTGCTAGAAGTTCCTTATTATAGATAGAGTAGTTTACCTTAGCAGGGTTATTTTTAGCTAAGAAATACGCTATAGTCTAAAGTTTCCTGTCTTTGTCCCTCTAAGAGAGAGTACCCCTAGTTACCTATCCTAATGCGTCTGCTTCTAAGATAGTTTCTAACTTAGGGTTAAAATGTACTAACACTAGCTCTAAGCAGAAGATGTCCTTTAGGTTCTAGAATGCTTCTTATTACTCCTTTCCCTAGGTAAACTTAACTCCCTTGCCCGTTAGTTTAGTAAGCAGGGCAGCTAACCCTAAGAAGTTCTAGATAAATATTTAGTAGAAGTTTGCAAATCCTAAGAAGCTATAGACTGCTTTTACTAAGGTTAGAGCTTACTACTTATAGATTGCCCTAAGCTTCTCCTTGTCTATTGCAATTCCTTTTTCCGCCTTAATAATAAACCCTAGGTACTTTACTTGTTTAACGCTAAACTCGCATTTCTTAATATCTATTTAGAGACTAGCTGCTCTAAGCTTCTTTATTACAGTCCTAACTTTCTTTTTATAGTTAGCCTTTAAACTAGATAAGTAGATTAGAATATCGTCTACGTAGGCTAAGCACTAATTATCTAGGTATTCCCTAAGCGTCTAGTTAATATATCTCTAGAAGGTGCTAGGTGCGTTAGCTAATCTAAATAGAGTTACTAGCTATTTATATAGCCTAAACCTTGTACAGAATGCTATCTTCTATTTATTGCCTTCTAAGATGCAAATCCTGTAGAACGCCTAAATTACGTCTACTTTAGTAAACTACTTTGCTTTTCTAATCTAGTTTAGGGTTTCTTTTAGTAATAGGAGTAGGTACTAATCTTGCTTTATAATTGCATTAAGAGCCTAGTAGTCTACGCAGAAGCAAAGTCTGCCCCTAGGTTTATAGATAAATAGTACTAGAGTAGCTGCGCTTAAATAGCTTACTTAGATAAAGCCTTTATCTAGGTACGCAGTAAGCTGTTGCCTAAGGACTAAAAGTTCTTCCTTAGACATGCTGTATAACGGTCCCTATAGAATCTTAGCGTCCTTTCTACCTTTTTAGGTTAGGTTAATCTTTATATCTACTACTAGCCCTCTATAGGGCAGGAGCTTATTAGACTCTTCCTAGGAGAAGAATTAGAACAAGTCCTTTAGCAAATCCAGGAGCAAAGCTGTAAGTTCTTCTAGAGTTAACTTCTTCTTTAGGGTAAGGGCCCTCTAGATATTAGCTATTAACGCAGTAAAAACCCCTATAAATCTAGTAGTTTTGCGGATTCTCTGCAAAAGGGCTATAAATACTAAGGCTCTTACCTATCTTACACTTTCCTTTAGCTAATAACCCTCCTAGCTCTAGATCCTAAGGTTAGCGCGGTATAAGAACATTAATTTCTTAGCTAGCGCTAGCGTAACCTTATTCCTCTCTATTTATAGTTTTCCTAGAATTATATTATATTCCTTATCCTAACAGATGTATAGGAATATAGTCTCTAAGTAGCTATTAATATCTACTTCTACCTTAGCTATTTCTAAGAGCTTTAAGACCTCTCCTCTAAAGCCTATAATTAACTTCTCTCTCTTTAACTTAGTGCGCTGTATATTATTGTCCTAGATAAATTAATTAGAGATAGAGCTATAGTATAAGCAACTAGTGTTAATTAGTATTAAAGTAAAACTTTCTCTATTAA
>MU005767.1:664996-692652 GCA_010093715.1 Pleomassaria siparia CBS 279.74 | reverse complement strand
ATGGTTAATTAGATGCTTGATATACATGATTACTATCGGACGTATGTAGTAGTCAGGATGGTTGGTTGGTTGGTTGGTTGGTTGGTTAGTATTGATGATTAATGATTTGGCACCGAGGGCGTGCGTGCGTGCGTGCGTGCGTGCATACATGCTTCCCGTACGTACATGTATGTATGTATGTATGTATGTACGTACTGTATGTATCGTACGTACTGTACAGTACGTACCTGCAGCACGGCATGTCCAATGCAGGGGTTTGATTAATCAATGAATCAACTAATTAATTAGGTTCGCTTATTAGATTCATTCCATTCCAATCCATTGCGTTGCATTCAACCATCTCACATCTCACATCTCACATCTCACATCTCACATCTCACATCTCACATCTCACGTGAGAAATGGAAATAGAATGAGGCCCACCCTTTGTACAATATCAATCAATCAATCGATCGATCAATCAATCAATGCATGTAAGATAAGACAAGAAAGTAAGTAAGTAAGAAAGATGAGCTGGTTATGTGAGACGCCACGCCACGCGATGCGATGCGATGCAACGGGACGCGATGTGACAATGGTATTGTTATTGTTGTTATTGTTGTTATTGTTGTCCTCGGGGCTTACACCAAACAACCCTAGTGAACGAAAGACGAGAAACGAAAAACGACAGACGAGAAACGAGAAACGAGAAACGGACCCCGATACCACCTTCCATTCATCCATCCATCCATTCATTCATCCGTGCGTGGGGTGGGTGCATGGGTGGGTGGAATAGTGACATGAGATAAGATATCGATAAGATACACATGCCATTCATCCATTCTGCCTACCTACCTCCTACAGCTGCTACAAGGGTATTGTGCCACAGTAGTATCTACAATGCCATGCTAGCGATCTATTGTTTGTTTGTTTGTTTGTTTGTTTGTCCTGTACTGTCCTGTACTATGTATACTGTACTGTACTGCAATGTACTGTACTGTGCACGCATACAATATGCAGGACAACGGAGCAGGGGTTTCAGTGCCTTCTATTTGTTTTGGAAGAATTTGTAAAAAGGTGGGTGAATATATTCCTTCTATTGTGTAATTAATTACCCCTACACAGACGACCCTCCATCGATGCACAAATTCTGCCCCGTCACACTCCGACTCAGCGTCAATGTCCTGACCTGATCCGCCACATCTTCCACCGTAGCCAGTCTGCCCAATTTGGTATTCTGAATCGCCTTCTCCCGCTTACTCTCCGGGAACTTCATTCCCCACTCCGTCAACAACATGCCGGGGCTAACGGAATTGACGCGGATCTTCGGGGCTAGGATAACGGCGAGGCTCTTCACGAGGTGGATCTGCGCGGCTTTGGTCACCGCATAGGGAAGGGAACTACCCGAGGGCTTCACCCCGGCTACGCTGGCCGTGGATATGAATGTGCCTTCGGTTTCTGATAGAGCGTCTTTGGTCGCATATGCGAGCCACAAGTGCGTTTTCACATTCATGACGAAGCATTTGTCCCAGTCGTCTTCGTTGACGCCGTCGTTTATGTCGAGGAAGTTGGTCATGCGCGTCCAGCCCGCGTTTGATACTACCACGTCGAGACGGCCCATAGTTCGTATCGTCTCCGTAACGAGCGTTTCGACCGCGGCCTTGGAGGATACATCGGCTTGGAGGATGTGGAAACGGGGTGTGGAGGGCGATGGATGGACCGAGGGGATTGAGGAGAGCTCGGTGAGGAGGGCCTCGGCTTTTGATTTCGAGGAGGCGTAGTTTATTACCTGTGGTCCATGGGGTTTAGTATATCAAAGAGTGGTCATTGAGGGCTTGTGTTGAGTAACGAGAAGGAGGAATGGGTTTCTCCTGAGGGTACTCACGACGCGGAAGTCCGGCGCAAAGACGCGGGCGATTTGAGCTCCTAGTCCCGCAGACGAAGCCGTTATCAGGGCGACCTTTTGAGCTGACATTGTGGATTAAGATTTAGAATGAACAGACTGAGCCAGATGTGCTGTGTTGTGGTGTGGTGAGCTTTCGGAATTACAGACCCGTTGCATTTATAGGTGGTGAAAGTGGGGTGGCATGCCGCGGGGCACGGAACGGTTCCGCATCCATTGCCGATTTGATATAGATGCAATAGGTCCAACGCCCGTGTTCGACCTATCTATGATGGCTCTGACAGTACTGTTGATGCAAAGAAGATTTCTGTAGCTTAAACGCGGTTCAGATGCCCGTATCCAATGAAGTTTCTCTTGCATAGTCTTCTCACTGCCATTCAATTCTCTCCACTAGAGACAATCACTGGACCTGAGTCTTGCCGTCTGCTCTTCCTGGACTCTACTTTCTGTTCATCTAACGCAGCCAAATGCCTGCTCACTCGACCAAGCTCCGCGACTACCGGTATGGAAACCCTGAAACACGTGGAATTGAAAATTCCTTGGGTAGCGCTTTTGCGATATCGACATACTCGCAACAGAATGCTCGCCCTATGCTGAATAGGAGAAAGCCAGAGGCGATACTGGCAGTGCGTTTATCATTCAGGCATCGTCTCTAATAGATATTCTTCAACTTGTAGATGGTGAGAAAACCGGGGCCGGCCCCAACAACCCAGCGCTTGCCTCTTGCTCCAAAGTCGTCTTCATATCAAGCCAGGAGTAAAAGTTGGGCGAATGAACAAAAGCTGCATACAGTCCATCACGAGATCTATGTCTCTGCATTGGCCCCTGTCCTCTCAGCTTCATCGATGTCCCATGTTTTGCCAGATCGTGCATAAATCCTGAAGCTGAAAAACTGGCGTAGCGGTGATTTCCACTTGGAGAGACTACATTCGACGTAGCGAGGTAGCGATTGATGGGCGCAAGGAACTGCGCAGTGAGTTCGGAAAAATGACGGCGAATAAGTGGCCCGAGTTCTCGAGTCTGATCGCCGAGCTTGAGGAGTGTTTCGATTTGCGATATGATGGCAGATTCCGACTTGATGAAGCGCTTAGATGGAGGATGAGCGTCGATCCCACCCCCAGGAAGATCGAGTAGCGCGTTGCGGCTTGATTTGTGGTGGAGGGAATGATGGCGTTTGGTCGGTACTGGTCCGTCAAAATTTTGAAGATAGAGAATATGAGGTCTCGTTCGATTTGTGCTCTCGGTTGCAGAGAGGACTCGTTTGAGGAGGAAGGGGTTTGTGATTCCAATTATGAACGGTCGGGGGGTCCCTCCATCGATGCCGATGCTACGGAACTCTACTTGCATCGTCATGTATGGTTTGATTTCTCCTGCGTATGGCACAGGACGAATGAGGTCAACCATGGAGGATATGGCTTCGCTGCACAGTTGCGGCGATTTGGCGATGACGACAATGCTTTCGCAGAGTAGCAGCTTCTCGTAGAGCACGTGTAGGTCTGTGATGCACGGCATGAAGGTCATGATCGTATCCCAGTTCCCTAGTGGTTCGTAGGCATATATCGAAGATGGCTTGTCGGATATCAAAGGCGTTGGTCCAGGAAGGCCTTGCAAAGGGAATGCGTGATGTGGCGCAATATCCAGAATAATCCGTTCTCCCATGAATGGCAAATCATGTCGCCCTACAGAGGGTGCCTCCCAAACATGCATCTGTGAGTATGCTTCTTCGAGCACGGTAGGATCGCTGAGTACCCCCGTTTCGGTTATCTGGTGTAGTAACCGGCTGTAGAAAGATATGAAGTTGTGTTGAGATAGCAGCACGAGGGTCCTCTGGTTGAAGCTCCTTTTCATGGTCAGATCCAGCTCTTGACGAAAGACACAACAGCCATGGAATGTATTGGGGCTTCCGTAGGGTGCCTGCGGGGAGCTTAGATTTATCTCTGGAGAGTTGTTCCCAATGTTGAAGTTGAAGGTCAGATCTTGGGCGGTTTCAGTGTTCTGTTGTTCGGGGAAGCTGTTGAAACATATCGCGCTGAGATCGGTAGTCGAAAACTGGACATTTGGAGGATAAACGAATTCAATTTCGGGCCCTACGTCGACATTGAAGTTGCAGACGATAAAGGCGATGGCCCAGTGGTGGAAGCCGGTAGTTGGACTCGAAAGCTGGTGTCCTGCGCGTCTCATGCTTGGGCGCACTCGAGCCATACCGATGTCTTTGGATTCGTCCATGGCGACGCTCATTCAATTTTTTCCGGAAGACGTCAGATGGAAGGGGAAACTTGTTGAAGAGGGAGCTGAGTTGGGGATAGCTTGTACCATAGAGTAGGACCGCATGCTGTGGTGGTGGCTGGACGGCGCCTGTTCTGCTGGCGTTTACCGGGTGCGTTAGGCGGACGTTATGACAGTTCTTGAGAGTTTGTTTTTTTGACCAAATTCGAGGCCGTGGTTGTGCTACCTTTGTATGTATCGAGTGCACAAAGGTGGTTGCTTTTGAGCTGATGTCTCTCGTCTATTTGCGGCCTCAAAGCTGTTGCAGGGGGGGGGGAGTCTTTGTCTCGGCCTAGCTTCGGTGCGATGACGTGCGTCTGGATTGATTGAAGCGTGAAAGCGTGAAAGCGTGCAGGGTCCGTGAGTAAACTACAACACCACAACTCAAGTGCTTCCACCGTTTGACTCTCCACCACACCTCCACACGACCCCACGACCCCACGCGGCGCCTCGCCTATTAACATCGTCTTAGTTGTACCTCCCAGCCATGTCTATGTAAACGCTGCCGCGCAGCACCCTGAACATGGACCCCAACATCACCAAAGCTCTCAATGATAAGTTCTACGACAAGCGTAAGAGTGGTGCCCTTGAGCTCGAGGGCTTGATCCGAGATGCCCTCGCCGCTCAGGACCATGACAGGATAGCCAAGATCGTTCACCAGCTCTGCCACGAGTACGCCTATGCCGTCCACCAACCTCATGCCAGAAATGGCGGCCTGATTGGTTTGGCCGCCGCCTCCATCGCCCTCGGCCCAGTAAGCTTACCCACCATGGGGAAGATATTTACTTGCGAAGGCTGACCTGGATATAGGAAGTAGCTCGGTACCTCGAAGAAATTGTTCCCCCAGTACTTGCCTGCTTCTCCGATCAGGATGCACGGGTTCGATACTACGCGTGCGAGAGCATGTACAACATTGCAAAAGTGGCAAAGGGGGAGATACTGGTCTACTTCAACCAGGTCTTTGATGCGCTGTGCAAGGTAGTACAGACATTATAAAGCTAGGCGGATACACCACGGCTAACAATGAAGAACCAGCTTGCTGCCGACTCAGAGTTATCAGTTAAGAACGGAGCAGAGCTTCTCGACCGTCTGGTCAAAGACATCGTAGCCGAGTCCGCCGCCACGTATGTTTCATCACTGCACACACCATCGGGAACCGGGGAGGAAGAAGCAGTGGAAGATCTGGAACGCCCTACAGAAGACTTCCCGACAGCCTTCTCGCTCGAGAAGTTCCTTCCCCTCCTCGAAGAGCGCATCAACGTCATCAACCCCTTCACCCGAACATTCCTCGTGGCCTGGATAACCCTACTAGATTCGATACCAGATCTCGAACTCGTCACATACCTTCCTCGCTTCCTCGATGGCTTCTTCAGGTTCCTCAGCGACCCAAACGCGGACGTTCACACCATGACACAGGCCTCGTTAGACAGATTTCTGAACGAGATAAAGAAGATCGCACGGATAAAACGCGGTATAGCTGATAGCCGCAAGAGTACCGGAGAAGATGGTGGCAGTGTGAAAAGTGGGATAGAAGCCGAAAGCGACATTGACAGCCTTGTCCCAGATCAACACGATTCTGTAGGCGAAAAGGAAGATGGGAGCTCGCATACTGGTTCAATAACGGCTGCTGACGAGAAGTCCGATAGCGGTGAAGGAGACTGGATACCTGGGCAAGATGTACAAGTTGACTACTCCAAGGTCCTGGACATTTTGGTAAAGTTTCTGGGAGGTTCTACAGGTAAGATTGGTACGCGAAGTATAGGAGGCTTGAACTGATGAATTGTAGAGGAGGAGGAAATTCAACTCACCGCTCTGCGGTGGATCGACAGCTTTTTCGAAATATGTCCCGAAGACATCATGCCGTTTGTGCCGAGGCTATTATCCCACGTCTTGCCGACCATGGCGCACGACGTGGAAACCGTTCGCCAAGCAGCAAACAGGGTGAATACTTCGCTAATGGATTACATCATGTCTCTGTCCGAAGACGGCCGTCGTTCTGACAACACACCTGGCCACCCGCAACTTCCTGGTTCGCTATCGGCGTTGGGCAAAGAACTGACTGGTGTGGAACGGCGAGACTCGAATCTATCCAGTCGCCTATTGAAGACCGTTATTCGCGACCAAGCGGACGTGAAATCTGTCGACAGTAGAGCAACCAGAACACCTACACCGGCAGAGGACCGCGGTTCCTCACCTCGCCCTAGACCACCAGAACTCGATTACCAAGCTGCGGTCAATGCGCTTACGTTACAATTCTTAAACGAACACGAGGCCACTCGGGTCGCTGCGATAGCGTGGCTGATTATGCTGCATAGAATGGCGCCTGGCAAGGTAAAGTTCGCTGTGACCACCTGTATGTGCTGATGGCTGACCATGGCTGCTCAGATCCTCTCTGTCGAAGACGGTACCTTTCCGGCTCTTCTTAAAACACTCTCCGATCCATCCGAGGCTGTTGTCACTCGGGATCTCCTTCTTCTCTCTCAGATTTCCAAGAATAGCGACGACTCCTATTTCACGTCTTTCATGATCAATCTCTTAAAGTTGTTCTGTACTGACCGTAGATTACTCGAGACTCGAGGCAATCTCATCATACGGCAGCTCTGCGTCACACTTAGCGCTGAACGAATATACCGCACAATGGCCGACTGTCTTGAAAAAGATGAGGTATATGGACACACCATTCTGCCTTTTATTGGCTGACATTTGCAGGACATCGAGTTCGCCAGCATCATGGTGCAGAATCTGAACAATAATCTCATCACAGCCCCAGAGTTGGCTGACCTCCGACGAAGACTCCGCAACCTCGATTCCAGGGATGGCCAGTCGTTCTTCGTGTCTCTTTTCAAGTCCTGGTGTCACAACGCTGTCGCCACCTTCTCACTTTGTCTTTTGGCTCAAGCTTATGAGCAGGCCTATCATCTTCTTCAGATATTGTAAGTCGCCTCTCAATGATTCCATCGTTCTAAATGATGCTAACGGCGCTAGTGCCGACCTCGAAATGACAGTGAACATGCTCATACAAATTGACAAGCTTGTCCAGCTGCTCGAGTCCCCGGTCTTCACATGTGAGATCTCGGTCTCCGAACCCCAAATAGTTCTAACTAGCACATAGACCTCCGTATTCAGCTCTTGGAGCCTGAGAAATACCCCCATCTATATAAATGTCTCTACGGCCTCTTGATGTTGCTCCCCCAATCATCAGCCTTTGCCGCGCTCAAGAATCGCCTCAATAGCGTCAGCGCAATCGGCTACCTCCACATCGCACCGCGCACGTATGTTCCCTCCTCCAACTTTAATCACTTGAGACAGAAGAGCTCAGATACCGGATCACCTAGTAGCCAGCCCGCACCCGCGGCGTCCAGTTTCGAACGACCAAATCGGTTGAAGGCACGAGAAGACGGCGGTGTCAAGTGGGGTGAACTCCTCGACAAGTTCAAGACAATGCAAGAGAGAGCAAGAAGGTCCCAGAGGATGTCGAGTTTAGGGGAAGATTTGATCTCGCCCATACAGGAGAAGGAAAAAAGCCCTCCGGAGGTCCCGCCAAAGAACCCGAATCCGAATGTCAGACCAGGATCGGTGGCGGGTGGTGCGACTAAAATTCCTCCCGTGCCAGCGGGGGCGGCAGCACATAAGCCTAGGCCGAGTCTGAGTAATCTGGGGAGGCTTGCTGGTGGTGTTGCAGGGAGGAGGAAGAAGTGAGGTCGATACACTGGACCTCTTTTGATACATATTCTTTCATGGCCTTTGATATACACATCTCTAGCGATTGGAGTATTGGACCCTGGGTATTAGGATCATTGCATGGCAAGCGGTGGACCACTGTCGATTTGTCAGTCTTCGTAAGATTGTTGTAGGTATGTGACATGGTTCGGACTAAAGAAGTGTGAAACTTCGTCTCAATGCACCAATGCGCGTCGTACGGTTTTTCTAAATTGGTACAGGCAGTCGTTACCTGAGGTCAAAGTCAATCATCATGACACGGTGTTGTGGTAATGCGACGAGAAAGGTGAAGAGTCTGGTAGTTAGGGTATTTGAAATTGACTATTACTTGAGCAACACATGTAGTGTGGAGTTATGAATTTGCGCTATCACTTTTAAAAGCCAATCCTGTACGATTCCTCCACATAGTGCACGGACTAAACCTCCAAGCACCACGATATCGCCTACCATACACGGTGAATGACCCAAGGCACTAGGAAGTCCCGAATTGCGGATACGTCTGAGCGCGGTACGAAAGGTGCTTGGAGGAAGATGGAGTTTAGGCCTCGGATGATTCCGTTGTGGGCAAGTGCCATCTGTGTGGCGACATAATAGGTCGCATGGGAGGACTGTGATGGATGATGGATGGATGTATTAGATGGTGGATGTTGATATGGAATCGGGGGTAGAGTGGAAGAGTAGATTGGCAAAACCTACGTCTTTCGAGAAGGGAGAGGTGGTAACCAGAGAGTATGGCGTGTCAGCCCATTGGGAAGGCATATTGGCTCTTCTAATGATGATATAAATTGACGGCAATCAAAGAATAGCAGGATGTTAGCGATAGATTTATATATACTGAAAAGAAGATTGTTGTAACATAGTCTAACTTTAATAAACGCGGCACAATTCGAATCAGGATGATACCAACACAGCACCGAAGCCACAAGGATACATTCCTACTCCTCCTACCTACATGCGCTCGTTGGGATGTTAACAAATCGCATTAATCGAATTTTAAACTAGAACGCAATATACGATCCGGCCCCTACATACGTCGTACTCGTACTCCCGCGTGAGATGGAATCATGCTGACAATGCTGATGTACACATCCCAGCACCTTGCTCCAGCCAATGATATATATGGTCCTCGGGTTACATACGCTCAGTTTGATCGGGAAACCTGTTAGACCGACAAGTACAAGGATGCTAGTGAAGCGAGTCCATCAGGCAATATATGTATGTAGAGATCACCATTCGCTTGTACTGTATGTATGGTACCCTTGCACGTGCCTTGTAGAATGAAGCTAGGCGAGGCGGCGCAACTCGACTCCGACACCATGTGAAGCCTGCACTCAAATGCTCAGACCTCCAGGGCCTCGGGACAATACATACATATATGGATCTGACGCATTCCACCAAGAGCCATGAATAGAGCTGTGAGATGACCGACCTTCAAGCCCGCCATGTCCGCCATGTCCGCCTTCACTGCCGACATCGAAGGTGATGAGCATTTATTTATATAAAGTCAAGAAAGACGCATACCTGTAATTTAGTTACTATCATGCTATCACTCGACTAAAACCTAACCTTTTTACATCAATATCAATCCAAATATAAATACCATCCCAGTACAGTTCCACAGCAACTATCATCATCGACATGAAAGTCCTCCTCATCGGCGCAACCGGCAACGTAGGCCTCCGCCTCGTCGCCTCGCTCCTCACACACAACCACAGCGTCGTGGCCTACGTCCGATCCTCATCAAAACTCTCCTCACTCCTCCCACCCTCTGTATACGGTCAAATTGCCGTCGTCGAGGGCGATGCTACGGACTCTGCTGCAATCAAGAAGGCTATTTTAGAAGCGGGCTGCGATGCCGTGGTTAACAGCGCTGGGCGAGCGGCTTTGGCACCGTGGGGGGAAAGTGATTCACAAGTCATATTCAAGGCGGTCGTAGACGCAGTCCGGGACGCGGGAGGGGAGAGGGGGAAGCCATTGAGAGCGTGGTTTCTGGGCGGAATGGGAGTCATGTATTATCCGGGGACGGAAGTGATGCTCTCGAGGTAGTAAGTTTACATTCACCCCCCACCCCCCCATCCCAACCAGCCCTCATTCTCGCCTCACGAGAGAACCTTTTGGGAAGGAGATAATAGATATCCCATCAACCTCTAGCAAAAAAGAAAGAAGAACCAGAGCTAACACGGACGTCTTCCCCCCTCCGCAAGTATCCCCATCTACCTCGCCCACAACAAAAACCACGCCCTCCTCAAATCCTTGCCCCCCAATGCAATAACCTGGTCCATGCTCTGCCCCAGCCACATGACACCCGAATCCACCACCATCTCTGTACCCACCAAATCGTCTCGCTCGCAACTCATCGCTAATGCCACCAATCTACCCCTGTGGAAGGGTTCCTGGATCGAGTATATTCCGCTCATCGGGAAGATGATCGTCACCGGTATGAATGCGCCGCGCTATATGACGACGCTGGAGCAGAATGCGGACTTTATTGCGAGTGATCTGGAAAGTGGAGACGGGGAGAGTAGGTGGTGCGGGGAGAGTAGGTGGTGCGGGATGGCGGTCGGGGTTATTGACGGTGGGGCGAAGGCGAAGTGAGGGAGGGCGGGCTCTTTTCAGAACAGTCTTGCGGTTAGATTTAATATGTAGATTTCTGTCCCGGAGTGTAATTTTTCAAACTTCTATCCACCTATTCGATAGGTTTCCTACAAGGTCCGATTGCAGTTTAGACCAAAAACGTAATTTATCCATAGGGTTGTGGATGTTGTTGGGTGGATGCGTGAGAAGGATGGCGTTAAAGCGGAAATGGTAGCAGCGATTAGTTGGATCAATGAATTAGTAACGTGTTCGAAGCATACCGGATTTGATTTAATTGCATTTACTCCCCGCCTTTCCTATACCTGAGATTGTTATTGGGCTTCTCTTTACTTTTCCCCGTTGACATTGATACACTCTTACTCCCCTTCCCACCCACTCCATCGATGACCCAACTTTCGATAATCTCCTTGACCTCGGGTTTCTTCTTCTCCGTCGCCTTGGCTTCCTTGATCCTCCTCACATACCCACTGTACACCACGACCTCGGCAATTGCAATCGCACCACTGCCTCCCATGCTCAAGCCCAACCGCTTCGCCGGACTCCAGTGTCGCGCCGCTACCCATATGAATACGCTACATGCTATTATCGATATCAAGACGTTTATTATCAAAATTAACTGCCGATGGACTTCTTCGTAGCTGAGCTCGTCGTCGTCGTCGAAGTCGGCGGCGGTGGAGTTCTTGTATGCGAGAGGGGAGGCGTAAGACGTGGAGGAGGTGGGAAAGCGTTGCGAGAAGGTTTCGGTTGGGGGTGGAGGGTTAATCATGCGTTCGTAGGCCCGGGCTTCTTCTTCGCGGCGGAGGCGGGCCATTAGGGCTTTGTATTCGGACGTCTAAAGCATGTGTGAGTACCGCGAGTGAACAAGTAGAAAGGGAAGGTCTTACGGGCTCTTTCTTTGCTGGGGATGGAGGTTTGTATATTTTCGAGCCTTTGAGGAGAGAATCCAGACGGTAGAGTACTGGTTCATAGTCGGTGGGTTCTTTGGTCGACCCTGAGCTCTCCGCGCCATTCAAGCTCTTCTCTGCGTCTTCTATATCCCTTGAGCTCTTTGCATATTCGGTAGATTCTATATTGGTCGTATGCCTTATGCTATCCGCCTTCTGTGCATTCGCCGTATCTATTTCCGTCGAGTATCCCTTGAGAAGCTTTGAGAGATCGATCAGCTGGCCATGTGAGATCGGGTTTCCGGTCGCTGGCTCCGCGAGGGTAGGCTCCAAGGGCCGTTGGAGCATTGTAAAGTCGTCGCCTGCTTTTTCCCGAGCTTCCGTGATCGCCCGCACAATGGCCGGGGTCATAGTAAGTAATACCATGCCTAGGTTGATGTTGTCGCAAAGTTGGAGCCTCAAGCTCGGAACTGCAACTGCAAGCGCAAGCGCAAGCGCGTGGAGCTCCAGTCGTCATGACATTCTTGGCACAGCTAGCGGTACGGAGGTCTGGGGCTAAAATTCCGTCTCAAACTCGTTCCCCTCCTGTGTTACCGTCTCAATTGCCTCACCGAGTCTTAATCTGGGGAGACCAATTCCACTCGCTTCACCCCGCGCAGTTGCCAAAATTTCGATGACGAGCCGTTTCTCCTGGCTCGCGACGAGCTCGAACTTTGCAAGATACACCACCAATACTCTCACAACACCACGACATCTCTCACTACGATGTATAGACACCAGGACAACCCTCGTTCGCGCGCAGAACGCACCTACATTCTACCACCCGTCACGGCGGCGTAACCAATCGAATTGGGCAGCTGCCGTCTCAGCAGCACAGCACATGTTCAATGCCCCGGCACCAGACCCCAATGCTCCGATATCAGTGGATCCGTTCCGGACAGTAGCAAAAGAAATGAAGTTCCTGACCTCAAACATAAGACAATTGGTCGGCTCAGGGCATCCGACACTCGACACCGTGGCAAAATACTACACGCAGAGCGAGGGAAAATACGTACGACCGATGCTGGTACTCCTCATGAGTAGAGCCACGGCTCTGACGCCGAAGTTGGAGAGGGGTATTGGGGAAAGTGGATGGAATGTCGATCGGCCGATCACGGACAAGAGTATTTTGACAGACGACAATCCGAGTGCGCCTGAGTATGGGGAGTTGAACGCTATAAGTCAAGAGCCGGTGTTGAATAAGGTGGACGGAGACTCTGATATTCTGCCCAGTCAGAGGAGGTTGGCGGAGATTACAGAGCTGATTCATACAGCTTCGCTGCTGCACGATGATGTTATCGACCACTCGATCTCGCGGCGTTCAGCACCCTCTGCAAATGTCGAGTTTGGGAACAAAATGGCAGTGTTGGCGGGTGATTTCCTCCTCGGACGAGCATCAGTCGCCCTCGCGCGTCTGCGAGACCCCGAAGTCACAGAGCTCCTCGCCACTGTAATAGCGAACCTCGTTGAAGGCGAATTCATGCAACTCAAGAACACTGCACGGGACGAAAAGAACCCTGTCTGGACCGAAGACACTGTGACATATTACCTCCAGAAAACCTATCTCAAATCCGCCAGTCTGATCAGCAAGAGTTGCCGCGCGGCTGCAATTCTGGGCCAGAGCACACCAGAGGTTGTCGAGGCCGCGTATCTGTATGGGAAGAACCTGGGGCTGGCGTTCCAGTTGGTGGATGATATGCTTGATTATACGATTAGTGGGGAGGAGCTAGGGAAACCAGCGGGTGCGGATCTCGAGTTGGGGTTAGCGACGGCGCCGCTATTGTTTGCGTGGAAGGATAATCAGAGTCTGGGGAAGCTTGTTGGAAGGAAGTTTTCCGGAGAGGGTGATGTCGCGAAGGTATGTCTAACGAATCTACAAAGAAATCTTTTCTGAGCGTATGCTAACTTTGTCGACAGGCCCGCGAGATTGTCTCCAAAAGCACCGGTCTAGAGCAAACCCGCGCCCTAGCACAAGAATACATCGACAAAGCCATCGAAGCCATCTCCGCCTTCCCCGAAAGCGACGCGAAGAACGGGCTAATAGAAATGTGCACCAAAGTCTTGAAAAGGCGGAATTGAATGTCCGTCCCATCGAAAAAAAAATACCTAGCGCGAAGAGAAGAGGACTGAACGGGATTGAACAGCATTTTCCGAGTACGAACATTTGTACGAGTAATATGTTATGCTAAAATTGGCGTATTGGGCGGATATCTAGACATCATTAAGAGCGTGGGAACTCCGCTACTCGTCGAGTTATAGAAACATATACTGTATACTTACTGTATGGGCTTTATGTACACTATGAAACCACGACCGAATCAATTGCAAGATTGGATCATGTGGTTTGTCAATGGGTATCTCATTTCGCACCAAGGCTGTTTGATAAATGGCCACCTGACTTTCTTATGTGAAACTCACTCTGCAAACCGATTGGGAGGCATCTCTTCCGGATCATATCCGTTCATCTCGCGTTCCTTCTCAGACGTAGGTGGTGTCTGTTCCGCGTCCGCGTCCGCGTCCGCGTCCGCGTCAGCATCCACCTTAACCTCCACCTCCACCTCCACCTCTTTCCAAATCCTCACCGTCCGATCCAAACTCCCACTAACAATGATCTTGTCGCTCGGATGTGTATCCACGCTCAGCACCGCATCCCGGTGCCCCTCCAGTCTCTGTAGCACGTTCTTGCTACTAACATCCCAAAGCACAATATCACTCTCCTCGCTCCCACTAGCCACAAACGCCCACGGCGCCTCTCCATACGTGCCAAACGCCCCGCTGATACTGTACTTCTTGTTCACGTGCCCTTGATACGTTTTCACGCATTTCCCCTTCCCGTCGATGTAGTTCCAGAGCCGGAGACAGGAGTCGAGCGTCCATGCTAACACGTATTTCCCGTTAGGAGAGAAGCGGACAGATGTCACGGGCGCATTGTCTTCATGCACCAGGGTCCGCAGACATTGCCCGGTTGCAGTATCCCAGACGCGTATCAAGCCATCATTGGCGCAGGATGCAATGAGTGTGCCATCGCGGACAAAGTCTACGCCGCCTACGGGATCGGAGTGTGCGGGAAGAGATCGCATTACACGTGCGGCGCGCACGTCCCAGACGAATACTGCTTCGTCGTAGGAGCCGCTGACTAGCATATTACCCTTGGGCGAGAAGGCGAGGGAGTAGACATAATTGTGGTGGCCGATGAAGGGAGTGGGGTGTGGTAGGCCTGTTGCCACATTCCAGAGGCGGATGGACTTGTCGTCCGAGCCTGATGCGAGGAGATTCGAGTCGGGGGACCAGGCGATGGTAGATATTCCTGCTAGGTGGCCTTCAAGCGTGTGTTCCAATGCGCCGGTTTGGGCATCCCATATCTTGACCGTACAGTCTGCGGAGCAACTCGCTATCCAGCGTCCATCGGGTGAGAATTTCACGGCGGAGACGCCTTTCTTGTGGCCTCGCAGGATAAAGGTCGGTTTGTAGTTGAGAGAGGTGGGCTTTGGTGGAGGAGAGGGCGTTCGTGTGCGTCGTCTCGAACGAGAGCGTGATGGTGATGGTGATCTCGAGTGTGATCTCGAGCGTGAGTGTGATCTCGAGCGCGAATGTGAACGTCGGCGGTCGCGGTAGTAGCTCCTGTCCTCATCACTGTCGTTGTCTCTGCTGCTGTATCGGCGCGCTGGCCGTTCCGCGAGTCTGTACTGGGGAAACGCATCCGAGGGAGAATGCGATGCTGAGCGTTTCCTCGGTGGAGACTCATCATCGTATGTATTGTCATCGCGGCGGCGCTTGGGTGAAGGGTTGCGGGTGTCGTCCATGATGGGAGTGGATAGCTAGGGTTTTTGTGCGGAACTCAACGCGCAACATAAATGTGTCGTGGGGGGGGGGGGGGGGGGGGCGCTGTAATAGTCCCAGATCCCTGCCGTAGCTCTCCAAAAACCCCCATCCCCTTTTGTTATTAGACTGCCACAACTGCATTCCTCACTTATCCTATGCACGAAGAGGTTCCTCAATCGCCTTTCATGGCCAACACTTCCTCCTTCCCGCCGTCAAACATACGGATTCTATCGTTGAATTGCTGGGGCTTGAAATATATTGCTACCCTGAGGAACGAACGCCTTGCTGAGATTGGGAACCAGATCGCCGCTGCGGATCCACAGCCAGATATCGTGGGATTGCAAGAGTGCTGGACACAAAAAGACTACAATGCTATCCGGGAGAGAACACAAGATTTTCTTCCGTACGGGAAGTTTTATCACAGTGGGATATTCGGAGGTGGATTGGCGATCCTGTCACGATGGCCCATTGTAGAGAGCAACATGGTGCGGTATCCGCTCAATGGACGGCCAGCTGCCTTCTACAGAGGTGACTGGTATGTGGGCAAAGGTGTTGCGTGCGCACGAATACGTATGGGTCCTACACGGAGGGATATAGCGGAGGTCTTCACGACACATGTAACTTGCCCACCGCAGATACGTCACGCCCTGAAGCTGACATGAACACAGCTCCATGCCCCATACGAAACCGAACCGCACGACTCCTACCTCGTCCACCGAACGGCGCAAGCTTGGGAGATAGCGAAGCTCATGCGTGGAGCTGCAGAGCGTGGACATTTGGTTATTGGTCTTGGTGATTTCAACATGGTACCGCTCTCGCTCGCGCATCGTATTATAGAAACGCACTCGCCCGCTCGAGACGTCTGGCGTATACTTCACCCAGAATCCTCCATCGGTGCAGCAAAAGACAAAGTAGAACAGGCCAGAGGAGTGTCTATGCCGAATGCTGACTACAACGTTACTGTGAACGGCGCAACCTGTGACAGCGCGCTGAATACTTGGAGATGGAACGAGGCACATAAGAAGAGATTGAAAAGGGGCGAGAACGTCGTCATTGAACCGACGGTGGATGATCCAAACGCAAAGCGTCTCGACTACATCTTCTTCAGCAGCGGCTCATATGTTGATGCTACGACAGGAACAGCGAGCTCAGAATGGACGCTCGAAAAGGCCAATGTGGGTATGACGATGCGCCACCCAACTCTACACTGCTCTCTAAGCGACCACTTCTCCGTGGAAGCAACACTGACACGCAGTATCTCCGACTCCTCATTTTCTAACAACCACTCTGCACTTCCCGAAACCTACCTCCCCCTCGACGTGTACGACGAGATTCTCTCCAAAATCTCCGAATACGAAGCACGCGAACGCTTCCAACGTCGACTACGGCTTGGTCACTTCGGATACCAGCTCTCCATCTTCATTGGCTGTCTGATTGGCGTCTGGTGGTCGCCCCATAATTATGTTTCTTTCATTTTGATGTTCTTAAGCGGGATTGGGTTGAGTGCTGGTGTAATTGATGGATTGATGGGTGGGCTATTCGTCAGCAGTGAGCTAAGGGCACTAAGAGAATTCGAGTGGGAGGTGAGGAATACGAGGGCGTTGGCGGAGGGAAAGGAGGGGAAGGCTGCTGATTCTTCGGAAGTGTCATGATAGTCCAAGAACGGATGGATGTCCAGTGAGGTTGTGTTTGGACTAATAACTATCTCACCTCTGCTTTTATGAGATTTGTCCAGTGTAGAATCCCACCCACACACGGTAAATATAATTCTTTAATCAGATACAAAATATCTCACCTGCGCAGTATTGAGTTTTATTCCGTTTGTACGATCTCGCGATAGTTGAATCTTGAGGACAATGCCCAGTCTATGGTTCGCCAAGCTTCACTACCTTCTTGCAAGGGTTCACGACTTCTGAGCTCATGCCTCAGCCTCATCATTCTCACACCTCACCACCCATCCCCATCAAAACAGATAATCCACCATTTACACTGCACTAATCCACCACCCCTCCAAATCCAGTCGGATCGTCTCTACAAGCGCCTGCAAAAACACCTCTCGAACCCCCGGAGGCTTCTCCGCCCCGCATCCTCGACAATGAGCAACCCGCAAGCACAAGGGTCGCAGGGCCCACCAGCCCAGCCTCCCCAGCTGCTGAAGGCTGAGGATGTATCTAAGCTACAACATCTCAGCGAAGACCAGAAACAGAAGTACAGACCTATACTGGCCGGCTGCTGGAATACAATGAACAGCGCCGGAGCCGGCCAGGAACAACAGCAGGCTCGGGCAAAACTACAAGAATGGTCTCAGAAGCTCATCGCGCAAGAGAGGTTATTCCGCCAAAAGCTTAAGCAGCAACAGGCTCAAGCTCAGGCTCAGGCCCAGCAGGGCCAAGCGAGTCAAGCAGACCAGCAGAACTTGCAAGGCCAGCCTACACAACAGCCTAGGAACGCGAACGGCCAACAAACATCGCCTCAATCTTCCCAACCACAAAAGCCACCGCCTCCAAATCAACAGCCTGCAAACTCAGGAGCACCTGCACAAGCCGGACAACCTCGACCACAGGGCGCGAACCCGCAGGTTCCCAATATCAACCCCGAGATCATCCGGCATGTACAGCAATTCCAATTCTTCCTGCCAGTTTCTGGCCCGCATGCTGGGACTCCAGGTGGAGATCAGAAACTCAAAGAGTTCAGAAATAGCTACCTGATGGCCCTTAGCAAGCAGGAGAAGGCGACTCACAAGATCAACATGTACGACAAAGCAATTGAAGCCCGCCAGAGGAGCGGACAGGAGATTGTCCCAGAACTCATAAACCAGAAGACTCAGGCAAAACAAGACTACGACAATGCAAAGGAATACGTGGATAGGTTTAGGGAGCGGCAGGGAGCATGGAAGAAGGAACATGAGGTGCAACGGCAGCAGCAGCAACAGCAACAGTCTCACGGAGGGCAGCAACAACCGCAGCAAACACCTATCCAAACTCAGCGCACAGCTCCCCAGAACGTCAATGTCAAGGAGGAGCAACCGCAGATCAAGGTGGAAGCAGGTGGACAACCCCAACTCATACCACAACAGTTCGCCAATATGGCGAGTAACATGGCCGGTGGTGGCGCCGGTATTCCTGCGCAACAACAACAGCAGCAACAACAGCAGCAACAACAGCAGCAACAACAGCAGCAGCAGCAGCAGCAGCAGCAAAACGTTCATGTTCCACCACCTTCTCAGGTTGCCCAACAACAGCAACAACCTTTGCGTCAACCACCCGCTCCCCACCAACAACAGCTCCACCAGCAGGGCCAAGCTCACGGCTTCACCCAGCCCGGACCTCAGCAACAGCAATCCCAGCAGCAGCCTGTTCGACCGCAAATAAACCCCGCTCAAGCCAACGCCCACCAGCAGCAACAAAACAACTCCCCACACCCACAGTCAGCCGCCTCCACCGCCGGTGGCCCTCCAGTTCCACTTTCGCACCAAGCTGCCGTCCACGCTGCACAACGGTCATATTCGAACACAGAACCTCCTCGCACCGCCACCCCAATGCAGAATAACGGTGGTCAGGGTAACTTCCACGCTTCAGGTAGTAGAGAGCGTGAGCAGCTCAACAACCCCAAAATGCCCATACCACGCACTCTGAATACAACTGCACCCGTGCCTGTTGGCATGGGTCAGGCACGTCCCACGATGAGCGGCCCAACTAATGGAGCCCCAGGTCCAATGGGCCAACCAGTCATCACCAAGTTCCCACCCTTCCAACTTGAGGGTGAGGGCGATCGTGTGTTGAGCAAGCGCAAGCTCGATGAGCTCGTGCGCCAAGTCACCGGCGGAGCTGAGGAGGCTCTGACTCCTGAAGTCGAAGAGGTGAGTTTCCCCATGACACAAATGTGCATTCCTTCGTGTCTAAAAACAACGCAGGCCGTTCTCCAGCTTGCAGACGACTTCGTCGATACGGTCATCACTTCGGCATGCAAGCTCTCCAAGCTCCGCGAGTCCCCTCAGCTTGACATTCGCGACATTCAGCTGGTTCTCGAGCGCAACTATAATATCCGCATCCCTGGTTACGCCTCGGACGAGGTCCGCACTGTCCGGAAGCTGGTTCCGGCTCCAGCTTGGAACGAGAAGATGAAGGCCGTTCAGGCCGCCAAGGTCATGGGTGGGAAGACGGACATCTAGCCCTCTTTCCCCATACTGATCCGCAACCATCCGTTCTACGATTATATTACGGTTCGGCTTTGCTGATTTGGTATTTGGAGGTTTAGCAGGGCATGGATACGGAGTAACCAATGGCTAACGGATCCAACTCAAATTGCGAAGCCCTGCTATATCTGCCAACCACCCTTCTGAAGATGACCCGCCTAGTCTGTTTGGGTCTATTAATACGCGATATCCCTACTACTGTGGCGAGCCTCCCTAGATTTCGAGGCGGAGGCGATGCTGATCAAGACCCACCATAATCGAACGCTGTCGACAATCTAAACCCTTTCTTCTACCATCAACGCCGCTATAAATACTGGATTCCCAATTAGCTAAAAGACGTAGCGCAATGGGCTCGCTGCGACAGTTGCGTCCTTGGGGGATTAAAATGCGAGAAGCTAATCGCACACTCCGAAGATCTCATAATCAACGGACCTTGCCATCACCGTCGTTCCCAGAATTCTGCATGCCGGTTTTGCTCCAACTGCGCTCGATGCAATAAGAAGGGCAGACAAAGCGATGGAAAGTTCCCATACCTTGAGATATGTTCGGCTTGTATGGACCACAACGACTTCTGCTATCCTCATTACTACGTAATCCCCTGTTATTTCCCTAAGTATATCCAGCCGAAGAACAAGTGTTATCGTTATTATGGCTTGCACCTGAAGTGCAATAAACTCAAGGCAGCTTCCTGTGCAGCCTGTATGAGCGCGGGAGTGGCGAGCTGTCCGTTGCTTGCGTCAAGACCGCGGCCACAACACGTATCCACCGGGGAGGAGACGGGAAGCGGGAGGAAACGGAAAGGGGTAGTGGAGCCTGATCTGCAGTCTCTGGAGCCTCGATTCCAACCTTTGGAGCCCCATTTGCAGTCATCAAAACCATTCAATCCGACTCTTCCGCCTGCGCCAACACCGCGGCCACAACACACATCTGCGAAGAAGGAGAAATGGCATGAGGCGTCAAGGTTTCGATTACAGTCTCTAGAACCACGCAACCCAGATATGACGCCTGTGCCAAAGTATTGGCAGAAGAGGTTTTCCACCGATCCACGGCATCGTAACAAACCATGCAGGAACTGCGAAGTTTTCCATTTGACTTGCGATGGAGAACCGGCTTGCGATAAATGCGAACAAAGTGCGATCACTACAGGAACGTGTGGGTATCATGAGTGAATTGTGCAATGGACGGGGCGTTATGGAGTCCGGAACATGCGGTTATATTTCTTCTTGGTTTTGACTCTTTCCTTATGTCTGTGGGGTTCGGGTGAGGAAGGGAGATTAGTTTTGAGCACTAAATAACACATCTTTCTGTCAATACTATTCGCGTGCAGTCTGACAGATGTGATAATTGTAGGGCGTTGTGATGCTATTTCTTGCCCATCATGGCGTACTCTTTGGAATTCGAAACCGTCACATGGTGCCCCCCTCTCTATGACGATGATGACGATGATGACGATGATGACGATGATGATGATGATGATGATGATGATGTCGACTGAAGTGAAGTGGAGGTAAGGTATTGATTTTGTTGATAGCCTTCCGAGCGTGTGGGGATTGTGCGTGTGTGGCTGATTGTTCTGTTGCCGCGGTCGTGTTTGGTAGATAGAGATCGTATCGAGAGGGTAAGGAATTAGTTACTCATTGGAATTCTTCTTTGACCTGTCCCTCAAAGCTTGCCGTATTATCGTATGTAGCTCGGACACGGGTCACTCTGGTGTGTGTGTGTGTGTGTGTGCTATGAACTGACTGTGACTGACAAAGGTTCGAATCTATTCACAACATAGAGTGACACATTTATTTACAGTAAAACCCATAAGCGGGCGATTCAATACATTCATTCCACACATCTCTGACTGATATCTTGCTTCACTCCCGCTCAACCCCACGCCTTAAAGTTCCACAAGCAACGCCCTCGTTCATCCTCCCATCCATCCATCCAGAGCCCAAATATCGCCCATGTTACCATTATCGTCAACCCCCCCTAGCACGACCTCCTCTCCTCCCCAACTCCAATGACCCGAAAAATACGACAGGAACAGTAGAAACCATACATGAAAACGGGAAATGTACACACTATGTCCTCCTAGCGTGAGCGATTAGTTCTATGGGAGTCAACATGTTGGGTGGTGGCTGATAAGCCTGGGAATCAAGAGCTGATAGTGTGTATAAACGTATAAAGGAAATTGTAGATAGGACCAGGGAGTCGTAATTCGTGTCGGCGGGTATATTGATGCCGTGGCAACGCTAAAAAGTGCCTTGAAACCAAGTTGCCGATTAAGAAAGATGAAGTAGGAAAATATATGCTCGCTGAAGGTCGCTGGAGTGTGGTAACGTTGGATGAGTACAAATGCGGAAAGTTCGGTTTTTTTTTCTGGAGCACATGCAGTTATTCATACGTGCGGCTGATTGCCGTAATTTCTTCGTCGCTGAGTGCGGCCATCCAGAGACATTTGCTGATGATTTTCGGCTCAGCTTTGAAAGTGTACTTTGAGCTGGCTTCGAGAAGGCGTAGGAGGCTTTTGACGATCATGGCTGCTGTATGGTGTCGTTCGAAATTTACAAGACGTTCTCCATCTACGGGTGGCGCGTCGATAAATGCTGGTTTCTGGGCATTATAAATTAGATCACGAGTATAGATGCCTGAAATGTTGTTAGCCTTGACATGAAGTGCCCGAGTTGAACGAACTTACCAATAAAAGGAATACAGCCTTCTTCTGAAGATGCCGTTTCCATCTCCACGCGTAGGTTGTGGAAATTCCGTAGCGGCTGAACAAGAGCTTCTAGATCCTTCAAAGTCTGTCGCTCGGGGGCCGGAACCAGTGCCCAAGTGTTTTTCAACCGGGAAACATCGTTCGACAAGAGAGCGATTGTGAACTGGTACATTGTCGCGTAGTTGCGAAGGCGACGCGCGTGAGCTGCGACATGAATGTATTTGACAATGCATCGGGCTCTCTCTTCATTTGACTCTGTCAGGACGCACTCTGACACGGCCCATTTCACGACAATGTTGAAACGGGCGATGACGACGTCAACTCCCCGTGCCTCTTGTGTGCGGAGGTACTGTACCCAGTCGCGAATCTGGGGAGAGGATTGTTTCCACCGAAGTTCGATGAGTTCTTTCCAATCGATCTCGTCTAATGCGTCCTTCTCGACGATGGTGAATTGTTCGGCCAGGGTCTCCGCGTCATATGCCAGGATAAACGGTAGATGTGCAGGTGGCGGATGTTCAGCGTCTTTTTTGAGCTCTTGCAGCTCCATTGCTGGCTCAACTGGTGTTGTATTGCCAAACGGCTGGTTGTTTAACCGAGAAGTCGGCGTTAATCCCGGTGTAGGTAGGCCGCGGTCAAGTACAGTAGTGTCGACTTGTGGCAACGAGTCCTTCAGCCGGGTTGCAGTAAGTGGAGGTGTAGGAGGGTGGCGCATGGGATGTGGAAGCAAGATGCCGTTTTCATTTTCTAGAACCGCTGGCTCATCGTCGAAGAAGCTTCTCACGCCATGACTGGTCTGATCAGATCGCGAGTGCATACCGGAGTGATCGTCTCCACTGAGATCTTCACCGTCTTCGAGAAGAAAAGACTCGTGGGCGAAGGATGCTCTCGGCAAGGTCCCATCTCGTGGAATCCTCCTCATGCTCTCGGTTTCGATGATATATTCAATCGATGAATTCGCCGAAGTTATTTGTTCGCTCAAATGCCTTGCTGAACTGGTGGGCTGTAATGGAGCAGGTTTTGCCGACGATCGCATCGTATCTAGTGTTCTTGAAGGTGACGAAGTTACAATGTCACTCAGGCCACGGTCGAGTAAAGGCACGGAAGAGTATGAGTCTTCTGAGCCCACTGCAGATTGAGCGACAGGAGCACGTCGATTGAAATTCTCGCTCGACAAACGATACATGCCTTGACCCTCTGCTTCTGGTGGCGCCAAAGGCCGATGGAAAACGTCGTCTGTTTTCGCATAGCTTTTCGTTCGTGAAGAGTCTCGATCAGAGGGAATGTAGGAGGGATTGGAAGAGCTGGGCGGAAACACATTGTGCTGATACTCGTCGGGATCGATGGTGCTTCGTGGTGAGGTTTCGGGTGACTTTTTCTCGTAACGTCCCTCCAGCTTCATCAGCGCAGACTCAATTCCACCATCATCATCTATGTCATCGGGGAGGGCAGCGAGCTTTGCTACCTCGGCTTCGAAAGAAGGTCGCAGATTAGGTTGTGAGGAATGTGTGTCTACCAAAGATACAGCTTTCTTCTTCGGAACTTCTTCTTGCTGCTTTTCCTCGATATGAACAGCTGGCTCGCTTGCTGGTTCCACGTACCGATCCGAATGCAGGATGACTGAGTTGGCCATTGAATGTGAACGATTGGAAATGGAGCCCGTGGAGTGCGGGCGTTGCACACCCTCCAAGTCGTGGATATTGCCCGCTGCCCGAAGATCTCCTCCCGGTCGGCGTCGAAGCTGGCGGGCAGGGGTAGTAGCAGCAGGAGCAGCAGGAGCAGCAGGAGTAGCAGGAGTAGCAGGAGTAGCAACAGCAGCAGCAGCAGCAGCACCACCACCACCACCACCACCAGTTGGACGGTGATCAAGAGAGAAAGGATCGTTATCCGACGACACGGTCTGAAATGTTGCGATACTTGCTCCTACCTGATGATGTCTGCTTAGGCCACTATTGTAGGATGCGTGCTTTCTAAGTGACGTGGAACGCGCTACTGAGGTTTTTGTGGATCCTCGTCGTCGAAATGAATGTAAACGCTCTCGACCCTCAGATAGAGATCTTCTCTGAGGAACGACAGAAATCCGGGCCGGACCACGAGATGTTGGGCGCCAAGTAGTAGGAGCGGGTTTTTGTTCGGAGAATTCGAAGAATTCAGGACTTGCAGCTACCGGTACACTCTCTCCGGCCAATCGCGCATCGATGGACGCACCTCGTGGACGCGAAAGAATATCCGGATTTCTCGGCACGTTTGGCTTAGGACTAGGTAATGCTCCTGACATGAAGGGGAGATCCGGAGCGCCGGTGTCGTCCATTATGAGGATTGACTTGCTGCCAGTTGTAATGGCGCTGTGTACCCTTGGGCGTGGAACGGTCGAGGCCTCGGGCTGGTCTGCCGTCCGTGTGGATTCGGGCTTTTCGAATTCAAACTCGAAGCCTCCCAGGGCAGGTGCGACGTTGCTCCGCTGCTGCTCATATTTCATCTGCTCATTGATGGCTTCCCTGAAACTCTCACCCACCCTCATGGCCAGAATATCGATTCTAATTTGGGGCCGGGGTCGTACATTTCTGCGCCTGTAAACACCCCCTGATGTAGTAGTGGACACGCTCGCCGGATTTGATGATCGAGTAGACTGAGCAACATGCTGCCGAAATGCCGATACTTGAAGCTGTGAAGTTGCAGCTGATGGCTGTTTGGTGCTCAATGCACGACGAACGCTGCCAAAGAGCTTCTTCATCCCGGGATTGGTCGCATAGGGTTGTCTGACATTCGCATCCGTCGGTGAAACGTCAACGGGGTCAACGAACTCGAGATGCGATCTGGTATGGCGTAGACCGGCGTTGAGATCAACATAGGGAGAACTGGGTTGAAAAAGTCCGCCACGCACGAGACTGCCCGGCATCTTGGACACCATGGAGACGGGAACGTCGGTGGCAGTGCCTTTGGAAACGGATAAGGGTTCTCTGTGGTCTCTCAACGCATCCGAGAAACTACCGCTGCGTTTGTGTGCATACGACGGCCGATTCCGTTGTTTTGCCGATGCCACATTTTGCGGGCTAGCTGCAAAGCGAGCGGGTACTGGGTGTGGCACTGGATGTGGATAGAGTGGCATGTCGCTTGCGGGCTCTGATCTGCCTAGTCCGCGCATTGGGATCGAACATGATATAACTTGCATACTCTGTTCGCTTGCTGGCGACAGAGGAACCTGGGTTGCCTCGTATGCCTGCGACAGTACATATGGCGAGTTGTAAGAATTCTGAGGAGTGTGGCGAGCTTTTTGGGCCCAGTCCATGTATCTACTCGCAAACTGGTCGCTCGGGTTGGAGCCGATCGTCTCGACTTTGGTGGCTCGATCCGTCTGCCGCGGAGGGGTCGAGGGCAATGGCGGCTGTTGTGGCATGTTTTCTTCGACGAATGCCTGCGGTTCAACATGGCCACCAGGGAGAAGGTCATCCTCTGCCAAATCTCTGCCAACGTTTTGCTCCCCATCCCAGTACAGTGCACACGTTCGTCTCCAACATTTCTTCAGCTCGCCCACAATCTTGACATCACCGCCTCCGCCATCATCGCGGGCTCTGAGGTCTTTGTAGAGAGTGTTGACGAGCTCACAAAAGTAAGCTCGTAGTTGGTATGTCGGCACATAGTCGTCCACAAAGTAATTGAGTATCCAATGCCGAAGGGCCACAAACGTCCGTACACGGACAATCCGGCCAAAGTCATCCTGTCTGTTGACTGCCCACCGCAAGCGCGAAATGAGGTAGGCGGCTAGATCACGGCTGTTTAGAAATGAGCGAAACGTGAGGAAGAAGTCGGAGAGGAGTTCGTAATCCAGAAAACTGGGTGAAGTGATGTGCGCGATCAAACGGGACGGCGTGGCTGCAAGAATCTCCCCCGAGGTAGAAAAGCGGACAACGGCTTGATCGTCCGGGCTGGCCGTGAGTGCGTCATATAACTGGGGACCGATTGGTACTTTAGATACTCGAGCCGAGGACGGAGCAGTGGACGGCTGCAAGGGAATGTGGTCCATGGTGGTGCAGTAGTTGACCGGAATGGGGGAGCAGACGTCGGATCGGGGCCGTGACGATAGAAACGAGTGGTTAGCACGCTGTGGGGTCAAGAAGGATGACCTTTTGCGATCGTCCGTGTCCGATGAGCGGGTATATAGCGAGCTCCGCAGGATAGCCGTTCCTCGAGCACTGAATCGAGGAGTTCCCAAGCGATACGAAGGAATTGGCACTTCCAAAATGGGCAAGGATCCCGTGTCTGCGGTCTTTGGACGTTGGAAGGGCGCTCTATCAATGACCACTTTGAAGCTGCCGGGTTCGACGCCCTGCGAACTGACCGTGTGTTCGCCGACAGTGGAGTAGGAGCGCGAGCGCGAATGTGCGATTGGCCGTGGGGGGGAGGTAAAGTGTGCTGGGCGTTGCAGCTTGAAGTCATCGTCCGTCTTCACTTCTGGCAGCGGCGGAGCAGAGGCGAGCTCGGTGCGAGGGGGTGTCCTTGGGCTGTACGGGGCGTGTTCCCAGTCATTGCTCAGCGTGGTAGAATCGAGTGTGGCACTGTCGGGGGGCGTCTGAGGGGGGAAGACGAAGGGATCTTGCAATGGACGGCTTCGCTGGTTGCCAGCGCGCACGATGGGTCTACAAGGGCGGTGTCAGCGGGTGAATATCAGCGGTGAGTGAGTGAGTGAGTGAGTGAGGTGAGGTGAGGTGAGGTGAGGTGAGGTGAGGTGAGGTGAGGTGAGAGGTGTGGTGGAGGGGTGAGGGCTCATGTCGACTCGAACAGGACAAGACCGTTTATGCAGGTGGATAACACTATACATATGAGGGAGAGAAAGAGAGAGAGACCGGAGAGGCCGTACCTGAGGTAGATGATGCCGTGGTTGATGTTAGCGACGGTGAAGGAGCGGCCGTTGGTGGTGGTGCTCGTGGCGGTGGATTCGTTTGTCGCGTTGCTGGTCCCGCGCTGTCTCGTCGTGGTCCTGCGCAATTCCTCGGTAGAATCCTTGACGCGGCGCAACGACTGGCGACGAAGAGGAGCGGCAGCAGCAGCAGCAGCAGTAGTAGTAGTAGTAGTAGTAGCACCAGCACCACCAGCACCAACACCAACACCAGCAACACGAGCAGTACCAGCACCAGCAGTAGCAGGTCGTCGCGCGTCTTCGGCCTGTTGTCGTCTTTTCGCAGTGTTGAGTCGACGAGCAGCGGCCAGGACTCCACGATGTTCTCGCGATGCTGGATTGGGCGAAAGGCTGTCCGGGGAAGAACTGGGATGGTCCTCTGAATGCAGCATAGGCAAGGCCATGATCCTACTCCATACCGTATGTATGTACTCGCGCAACCGCAACCACAACCACAACCACAACCGCAACCGCAACCGCAACCGCAACCGCAACCGCAACCGTAACGGTACAGAGATACGACTGACTACCTGGCTACCTGGCTACCTGGCTATTTGGCTACTGTGGCATCCACACGGCGGAGGGGGGCGTGACTTGTCGAGATGTGCGCAGTGCAGCAGCCATGATCAAAATATGAATGAGAGACAAGAGGG
>MU005767.1:653701-664906 GCA_010093715.1 Pleomassaria siparia CBS 279.74 | reverse complement strand
ACCAAGCACAGCAGTCTAGAGCCAGTCAGAGACCCGGGTAGAAGTATTAGATGGATGCACTAGGACCAGGCATGAATTGAGGCTTCACCGTGGGTGGGATAGAGGGAGTCCATGCACTCGCTCGCTCACTCCCATCCCCTCCTCTCCCCTCCTCTCTCCGGTGCGTGCCTCCCCCCGGTCCCTAGGCATGTGGCCAGCCTCCGAGTTATAGGCTACAAGGGGGGGGTCCTGCTGCCCGCAAACATGGGCAAACATGGGCAACAACAGGCAACAATGGGCAACAATGGGCAGTAATGGGCAACGACAGGCGGCATTCAACCAGTACACACATACCGCCCAATCAGTACATGGAGTAAGTATGTACATAACATAGCGTCTAACGATGTCAACGATGTCGTCGTCGTCGTCGTCGTCGCTGTCGCTGTCACTGTCGCCGCCGCCGCCGCCACCTCACACCAAACAAATTTGGCAGCTTTTCGCACCGTCTCTTAGGCCATGGCCCACCACCAGCGCCCACCAGCGCCCACGACGTTCAACGGCGCCCCCCCCCTAAACAGCGGGCGAGGACGTGCTGAACGAAACAGGTCCGCCCGCCTCCCGTTTTCCATGCCTGGATAATCATTGCAGACAAACTTGCAACTTGCCCGGTTGCATGCAACAGTAATTATGTACTATACATTACTGACTGCACTGCATGTTCCTTTGAAGTTTGGCATCACCATCACATTTGCTCGCATACGCTATTGGCCCGTCAAAAGCACCGACTGCCCTGTCTCTTTTTCCCACATTCCCACACACCACAGTGCTCCCACACCACAGTACCTACATACAGTAATTATGTACTGTGAGGGCACGCCGCACACGCATGTCAGCAGCAGTCGCCTCATTCCAGCAGCACGAGTCAGGACTGACCAGTCGGCACCGTGGCGTGCCCTGCCTTGCCTTTCACCCAAGCCTCCGCGCACAGGATCCCCTGTTACACCGTATGCTCAAACAAATTTGGGACAATAATCAATTCATCAGAGCTTTATTTTATTTTGAGCCTCTTTTTTCCTTGCTTGTTGTTCCTTCTGCCATTATTACGCCGTATGTAACCCGCAGTCCGCACCCGGCCACATCTTCCTTGCTTCCTTGCTTCCTTGCCAACCCTTAACACCAGGACACCCACGACATTCAGCGTTTCCAGAGGCAACGGCTTTCCGACATGCAGCTTCTTGCAACTCGGTTTCCTCGACGATCCAAGCTCGTACATACAATGGTACTGTCGATGCCGCATGCCGCATGCTGCAAGACATCTTCGCCCCTGTCAAAATGCGACAAGAACAAGCGCGCCCTCCATGTATGTACATACACAGTAGTACAGAAGACCACATCCATGGGCTCTGACTTGGCAAACTTCATGCTGCCCTCAGAATACCTTTGTTACATACCTACATAGTACACCCTACATACCTATGTCTTGCTTCTCCATCTTTCTCTCTGCTCATCATGCGCCAACGCCTGCACGTCATCTCCTAGCTTTGTGATCTAGACAAGGTTTTGCATGCACCTTGTCAGATGGCATGGCCAGAGATCTGCCTGCAGAGAGCGACACCATCTCGAGAATGTATATGTATCACATGTACATGTACCGCGAAGCCACCATTGGGTACTAGGGCGCGGCATATGCTTCCTGCTGTATCTCATCACATGTCGGTGAGGTATGTACAGTAGATGGAAACACTGCACAAAAGTACATGTACGTTGTTCCTGATCAACGCATCCCGGAGCATTGATGCTTGGCCCTGCAGAAGACAACAGACCACGTCTTCCATAACAGTCACAGTACACATTATATTATATTCCGACCATTTCTGTTAGAGGGAGGGCATCAGGTCGGCCAAGTGCATAAATTGGGTCTTGACATCCAGGCCTTGGAGAACACCGTCTCCCTTCCACCTTCTAGCAGCGGCCATCTAATTACCACGCGGTGAGTATGTATCATTACATACTGTACGGCGCCGTGGACAATATTTTGAACTTTAATTTTCCTGACTGTGTTTCATGTCGTGCCTGATGAGGCAGCAGCACATTTCACCGCATTTTTTGCAGGGGTCCTGTTTCAACATTATTCTTCCGTGATGTGTTTGAAAAGAAAGAAAGAAAGAAAATCTTTATTTCCCTTCCCCCCCCTTTCCCCCCCCCCCCCAAATACCACGACATAAATGAACTAGCACGTCAAAACAGGGCGAGCTAAAAAAAAAACCTAGGGAATTTGGGCCGAAATTTTCATCCAAATATACGCTACGCTACCACGCTACGTACAGTAGTACATACGCTACCAGTGGAGATGATTTGGCGCCAAGAATAAACCAAACCTTGGGTGTGGTGAGCGCATATTATCATACATATCATTATCTTTGCACATTGTAATTATTTACTGTACTGTACTGTACTGTGCGAACGAACGACCACCCGTCCTCTTTTTTTTTCTTTTCTTTTCCCCAATCAATAAATCAATCAATCAATCAATCAATCAATCAATCAATCAATCAATCAATCAATCAATCAATCAACCAATCAATCAATCAATCAATCAATCAATTAATTCAACTAACAATAATAATAATTAATAATCATTAGAATGGATAACTCCTCACATCGTCCTCTTTACTCAGATCTAATCCGTTCTCGACTTGCTCTTGGTGCATCTTGTCCAGATACTCGAGCAGGACATCCTGATACCTCTCTTTACCCTTGTACTTGCTGACGTCGTCGCCCCAGCTGCGCACCGCGCTGGCCAACCTGCCCGGCACATAAGGCTCCTTGCATACCTCGGTCATGGGGTGGAAGTAGGTTCGGATAGTGAAGACGACGCCACCGGAGCGGGGAAGTCTATATTGTGCATGCGAAAAAAGGACAATTAGCCATTGTCCAAGGGGAAAAAAAAAATAAAGATTTAAGAATAAAGATGAAAAAAGAGAGAGAAAAAAGAGAGAGAGAGAGAGATACATACCGGCGCAAGCTCTGTCTTTCGGACCGAAAGTAATGATGTCGAATGGCCTTGTTCTTCTCCGCGGTGAACCAGCCGATGCCGCCCTCGTCCCTACTATCCTCGTCCCCGATACTGCTACTCCAGGCCAATTCATCGTCGACCTGGATGAAGTAGTTATTGCGCAACACGGGCTTCTCGGGCTGAATCCTCTTGAAGAAATTCGTCATACCCTTCTCCAGCTTCTCCTTGAACTGTGGCACGTCGCCGGTGACGTGTATGTCGCGCATGGACAAGCCGAGTTTGTCCTCGAGGCGCCAGAAGCCCGCGAGCAGGATGGAGCCCGCGAGGAGGTAGTACTGCCCGTCGGGCCTCTCGAACATGATGGCTAGATCGTCCTGCACGAAGCGGGCACACATCTGCATGGGGTCCTCGGCCAGCGGCCGCTCCACAATGTCGAAGCTTTCCCCCGTCACCACGTTGTCCATGCCCACCCCTGTCCGCCTGTACAGGCTCGGATACCGCATCGGAAGGTAATCCACCAACTCCTCCAGCAGCTCCATGGCCCCGTCCATGGCCTCGGGCGCTGTCGTACTGCACTTGCTCCCCCTCTCCGCGATCCGTTGGGCCTTGAGATCGTGGTACTTCATGTAATCGCTATCGAGCTCGATCCAGTCGTCCCAGTGCATGGTGCGCAGGCCCATGGTGACGTTGTACTTGGGCCCGTATCGGAACGGTCGATAGGGTAGCGGTTTCGTCGTCGCCACGTCCCACGATGGATATGCGGGGGGACAGGGTCGTTTGAACGGCTGAGGAATCCATACTATACAACACACACGCACACGCGAGTGTTAGTCCAAGTGAGAGAGCATTTTATGTGATATGATATGATGTGATATAAATCCCCAACGCCATTATCGACTTCTCATCGCCCACGGCCGCCGCCATGCATGTAAGACGAAGATAGATGACTGAAAGTAGGCATGACAATCAAATGAATGAATGAATGAATGAATGAATGAATGAATGAATGAATGGGATCGAGACACGTACCACCGGGTTCTCTCTCCGCTGCTCGAAACGGACTCCGCTTCTCCAGGTCGGGCGATCTGGGCACCGCATTTCTATCTCTCTTCCTCCTGGCACGCATCCGTTGGACTGCTATTGAAATCACCCAGGCTAACACAATACCGAGCAGTGCGCCGCGGACGAGGGATCGCGAGTCGACATGTGCGTTTCGGTACGTGGTTGTGAGTTTGGTGTTGGCATTGTTGCAGTGTTGGCGTATCCTCGTGTGTAGTTTGTCGACGTGCTGGCTGATGTGGGTATGCATGTGATCCATGGTGGGTTTCCCTTGAAGGATTTGAAAAAGAGAAGCAGGATTGATACGATATGTGATAGAACAAGGGATCTGTGGTTCAAGGGACGCTTGACGTTAAGCCCTCTGAGAGCTGCTGGCAGTATGCTGAGAGGATATTCAACAGTAATAAGTTTTAATCGTCAATGACACTGAACAGGAACAAGTACGCGGGGCATAAACTTGACAAGGCGATCAGTCAACTCTGTTATGTATGCTATGCTTTTCTACCTGTTATGGCTGCGCTGTCCTTTCCTGCCCTTTCCGATGTGCAAGCGATAACGTCTCTGTAACTCAAGGTGTGGGGTTGCTCCAACAGTGTCGTCAATTCGAGGATACCTTTGCCCAAAGCGGACTAGTCCCGCCTGCGCTAAGTCACTGGTAGTTTCTCCACCCAGAAACATCGCCCGAGCGAGGGTAATTCGCTCTGTTTGTAGAGCTGTGAATGACGCGAGGTTCGGTTAACGCGTCGATTGTAGTATTGGCGTGCTGGATTCTCTTATCAAAACTACTGGGCCAAAGTTGCTAATGCAAAACCCCAGAGCAGCTTAAATGCGTATCGTATCGAGGAACGTTTTGTTCCTCGTTCGATTTTGCCTGCTTCAGTCCCGTCGCCGCAGAAGGCAATATCTGCCCCACTTTCTCCGGAATCGAGCTGGAATAATCGGCCAGTCCGGCACCCAGATCAGACGACCCAGAATCCCCGTCTCGTTTGCATCGAGGAAGCTGGCGCACGACAGCTTTTCCCACGTATTTGTGTCGGAAACATGGTCGGGTTCTAACGCTGTTGCGGGTATGCTAGGGAACTGGGAATCGATTAAGAATTTGCAGTGCGTGATATCCGTCTGTGTCATGTCAGTGAGCGGAAGACTTATTAGATTTGGTTGATGGAAGGGTTTGGACTGACATATTTCCCGGGATCCTCTTTGTTTTCGTCATTCATGCCAGAGGGTATCAACCAAGCGCCAGGGAAGAACCCAAAGCCAACTTTGGCTTCACTGAACTCTCCAGGAAGAAGTCCAGAGAATTCGCTCTTCACAAACTTTGCCCGGACTCCTTTCGGTAGATGATACGAGGACGGAAAGCGATACCATTCCTTCCCGAGGCAGACATTGTCCCCGAGTTGTGCGACTCCTGGTCGCTGCAATGGCGAGTACACTGTTAGGGGAGCAGAGTATGCTGTCATTGTGCCAATGGTGCGCAGAACGCCCAGGTCGAGCGTCGCAAGAATGGACATGCTGACGATCGCCAACTTCAGTTTCGGAGGTATCCTGCTCACCAGATCACGTGGATCTGAGGACCCGAAATTTGCCAATAAAATATGTAATGATGTTGCTGCGTTGAGAGCCAGGGCCGGGTAAGCAGGATACATGAACCGCTCCTCCTTGTGAGGCTGAATGGTGAAAATTGCGAGCCAAAGATAGAATGGACTGAGGAAGACAATTCCACGAAGAAGGGTCTGTTTGGAGATGGTCCTTTGACGGACCGTGTGCTGCACCAAAAGCAGAGGAAGGGCACCTAGTGCGAGGAAGAACCAGACATTGAAGTTCAATGTCAGATTGCGAATATAGAAATGCCACGGCTCCACTCCGTAGATGTTTGGACCTTTGCTGCCCCCGCTGAAAACATTGTAAATAACGATGTTGAGTGGTACGGATGTAGCTTTATGGTAGAAAAAGGACGTATCGATGAACATCTGAACACCCTGGACAAAGTGTAAGTTTCGCGCGCCTCAATCATACAGAGTGACATACAAAGACAATCAGAGCCCTAACGCCGCCATCGAGAACCCTCCTCATGCCTTCAATAATGTCACCGGTGATAGAAGCCATCAGCACTTCTTCTACCACGTATGGGATGACCAAGGCTCCTGCGAAGGGCCATCCAAGCAGACTGCCAACGGCAAACCACATGATTCCTTGGGCGGTCCGGATACCACCTTGCCAATCCATGAAGGACGAGAACCCAAGCATAGTGGTATACATGGCAAAGCTAGATGGCAAGTATGCTATCGAGGCGTGGTACATTCCAGGACTGAAGACCATGGTCATCAAAAAGAATATCGCAACCCGCGGGTTCATGGTTCGCGAGATGGTGGAGAACAGGCGTGTTTCACACACTGCGCATACAAAGGCCAGGAAGACTCGTAGAAAGTAGAATTCAGCTGCCTTGCTATTAACGAAGGGTAGCAGGCTTCCGACCCAGTTCACCACCGCATGCATGCCCACGTATACCCAGCTTCGGATGGCGTACTCGGGGGAGTACTCCCATGTTTGTAGGCCATTGCCGTGATTGAGGTAATGTGTAGGCTCCCAGTAGTTGAAGACTTCGTCACAGTCCTGGATAGGGGAAAAAGCAGCGGCGAGGACGTTGGCAGCGAGGAATATGTAGAAAGCGATGATGGGTTCGAGATGTGGAGAACTGCTTCTTTAGCTTCAAAATCAACGACTTCGAATGAACAAGCTCACTCTTTGTTTATGCCTGCCCGAGCAGATGCTGGCGGAGCTCCTGGGCGAGGTTTTGGAGGCATTGTGGGCGAATGCGTCGATGAAGCCGCTCAGCGCTGTCATCGAGTACTGAGCTGCCGTTCTTCAAGACGAGCGCCCCTACCAGCCCTAACGAAAGCGCGCTAGCGGCTAGCGGCTAGCGGCGATCTCACTTGGCACGATGTCCTTTCTCTTTTCCGCGCTCACTCTCTGAAAGCACGAAACACACTGTCCTGCAAATTCTGCCAACTGCCACTGAGCATTTTGCGCACTCTGAACAGCTTCCCGCACATCTACTGCGGGTTACAAGGCAGACTACTGCCTCTACTGAGCCGTCTCTCGCTATACAGGCGACACTCTAAGGAGGCCATGGCCGACAGTTTCGAACCTCCGGCGAAGCGTCTTCGTCTCGACAATGGTTCATCAAATATCGACGTGCCGGGCTCGCCCGTCGATGATATGGACGATGACTTCTACGAGACAACTCCAGTCAGGTCCGCGCCACGCCCTTTAGACGTGGAGAGTACTCTATTGCCCGATGCAGACGGTGCCCCTGCCGCAACTGGCCTTTCATCACTTTCTATTCCTGGTCTTGGTCTTCCTGGACTGCTTCTTCCGACCAAGACTGCGGCTCAAGAGTCGTCAGTGGAACAAGTCGCTGCTCACACTGTCGTCGCCACTGGTGATGCGTATGAAGATCTTGAAGATGGCGAGCTCTCGGATTCGGATGTCTTTTACAATGATCATCAACCAAGCCACCCTGAGATGATCGAACAACCGCGCGCTAGTGGAGTTTCTCAGCATAGTAAGCTGCCTCCAAAGCCACATGGATCCATAGCTAAAATCCATGTAGACGGTGGCGCCGAAGCCGTTCCTCCTTCAAGCGTCATTCATACCGGCACTGCCTTGTCCAAGTCACCTCAGCAGACTGCAACCACAAATAGCACAGATATAGATCCCGCGACTGCCGTAGTCACTACATCCGAAGCCCCGAAACAAAAAGATGATGCCAAAGCCGAATTTCTTCGTGCTGGTGAAGCGAACAAAGGCAGCAAGGACGCGGAGTGGGAGTTGGACTCACAAGGCTCAGATTCGTCTTCGGACTCGTCCAGCTCCGACGACAGCTCCGACGACGAAGCAGAATCGGACGACGAAGGCGAACTCTTAGATCCTGAGGAGCAAGTTCGTCGGCTGATGATGGAGAGCGCAGAAGACCCGGCGACTGCGGCCAAAGCGAAGGTGAAGACTCTTAACGAAATCACAGAAGAATTCGAAAAGCCCAACATCACCATCACCGAGGATA
The DNA here is from genome assembly GCA_010093715.1 of Pleomassaria siparia CBS 279.74. Lineage (NCBI taxonomy): Eukaryota > Fungi > Ascomycota > Dothideomycetes > Pleosporales > Pleomassariaceae > Pleomassaria > Pleomassaria siparia. The sequence goes on along the minus strand of MU005767.1, from coordinate 656,789 downwards.
TGAAGATCACAGAACTGGGCAAGGTCGAATCAATTGTCGACCACATGATTTTAATCAAGGCCAAGGTCTCAGGAGACTACCAAGTCCTTGAGTCTGGAGCGGTGCTTTGTCTGGAAAACCGTACCGTCATCGGGAAGATCTCCGAGACAATCGGACGTATCCAAGAGCCGAGATACTCTGTGGGCTTCTCTGATGCTGCGGATATTGTCACGCTGGGGATTGTCAAAGACTCGCCAATCTACTACGTGAACGATCATTCCACATTCGTCCTCACGGAGCCTCTGAGGGACATGAAGTACACGGACGCGTCGAATCTGCACGATGAAGAGACCAACGAAGTGGAATTTTCGGACGACGAGAAGGAGGCAGAGCACAAGAAGAGGCAAAAAAATGCGAAGAAGGCCAAGATCGAGGCAAACCGCGAACCTCAGGAAAAGCCTGCACCTCAACAGCCGAAGGGTCACGTCGATATGCCGCCTGTCCTGCAGCCCAGTTATTACCAGGGTGGGGGCCTGAACTATAGTGATGATGACGAAGACTTGGGCATGTACAAACCACTGGCGAGGCCTGATCATTTTGAGGACATCGTTGGTGCTGGTGCTCCGTTGGAAGATCGGAGTCATGTGCGACGTGGTAACATGCGAGGCGGGAGAGGGGGTTGGGTTGATCGAGGACGAGGAGCTCGCGGAAGGGGAGGAGGAGGAGGAGGAGGAGGTGGTGGTGGTGGTGGGAGACGAGGCAACCAAGGGAATCAGTTCTCGAGGGGTCAGCCTGATCGACGCGGAAGGCAACAGGAGAATAACCGCCAGGGACGAGGAGGGAACAGTCAACAACAGCAACAACAACAACAACAACAGCAACAGCAGCAGCAGACCCAGCAACAGCAGACCCAGCAACAGCCCCAGCAGCAACAGCAACGGGAGAACCGATCAACATCTGCCGCATCGCCTAATCGCCAGAACCGTGGACGTGGTCAATCCCAACGGTCCCCAGGGCGTGGCAACAACAAGAGAAAGAATCGACACAACGAGAATCGACAAGGCACACCGCAAAACCGTTCTTCCGTTCCGCCTGCCTCTAGCAACGCCAACGCCAACGCCAACACCTATACCCACAGCAACAATGCTCAACGAGGTGGTGATGCTTGGTCGAGGCCGAGTTCCAATCCAAATTCCGTGCAACCTCCCACCTCATACGCACAACCGGCCGGTGCATACGCACCGGCATCCTCTTACCCGTCAGCGAATGCCTACGCAGCACCTACGTCCTCATATACACCTGTGGGCTCGTATGCAGCCGCAAATCCTTATGCACCCGCGACGGCCGCCGCTATCCCAGCGGGTTCCTATGTCAATCCAGCATTCTATGCACAGCCGGCGGCAGCGCAACCGGCAGCGCAACCGGCACAACAAACGGCACAACAGCAACAACAGAACCTGGCTCAATGGGCACAGTGGTTCCAAGCTGCAGCGGTGATGCAAAACCAGCAAGCTCAGCCTGCTCCTGCTCCTGCTCCCAGCGCCCACGCTCCGCAAGGCAACGCACAAGCGGGAGCGCAATCTTTGCACGACATCCTGCGGGCTCTTGGTGGTGGTGGGGGTGGGGGTACACAGGGTCGGTGAGGGATGTCGACTGTGCGTCATGTGTCGGCGACGAAGACGGAAATGATTGATATTCGTTTTGCCTTTGTTCTAAATAGAAATTTGTGCGCCTTTTCAAGGTTGTGGTCAGCTTTGATGCTTTGCGGTATGTATCAACTGTCATCTGTATGCTCATTGTACCAATTCAGAGAGGGATACGAGTTTTGTGTCACCTTTTGACGGATTTTGATTGGAGTCTGTATCAGGCGTTGGAAACCGTGGGGGCGTAATGGGGGAGTCGCATGTGTGTTATTGGGGGTTATCTTTTTGCATGTTGGGGGAGAGGGGATATGGGGATGTGGAGCAGGACTTAATCTGAGACGGCGGCTGCTGTGTTCTGCCGAATGCTTCGCGTGGTTGTGATGCAGCCCTACAGGTTGCCATGAGTTATTTACAGGTATTCGGTCGTAGTACAGTCTGGCTGTTGTAGCACAGAAGATGACTGCAGCAGCCTGCAGCATCCAGATGTCGGGATTGAAGGAATGTTCATGGCCCCCTCGACACCCACGTTGGAAGGAGAAGGCCGTGGTGTGAATAATTAATGCCCCGAGCGTAAACACGCCCTATCTGGAGTATTATGATAGCTACCAGATAGGAGGTAATTATGTAATATAACAGCATGAGGGGAGGGGTTGAGAAAAGTGTCACGTGGGATTTTCTCAAAAGGCGCACGTGTTCCAGGGAGGTCATCGCAGACCAACTTTGGCAAAGCAGAAACATTCGATGTCGAGATTATTAATCAATAGGCAGATGAAAGATGTCGACATTGACATCGACATCGACATCGACATCGACCTCGACCTCGACCTCGCAGGTGCTGCTGCACGTTGTCAACTGCACGTTTGATGTAGCGAGTTCTAGAGCACGGGGAGACAGGCCAGCAGGCACCCTAGACATGCAGTGCGCGAGAATATGTACCCCAGGGACACGCACATGGCGTCGCAATCTACGTACTAGTAGAGTAGCAAGTCCAAACATCATCTGGAGGGGTCTAATTAATTGTAAGCTGACGGGCAATGCATTAATTATAATTATCATAATTATTATTGTTATTATTATCATTATTATTATTGTTATTATTATCATTATTATTGTTTGTTATTGTAGCAGACCTTTCTGCCCGCAATACAGTACATACAAAAGGGTATTTATAATATTACTATTAGGTATTTATTAATTACCTCTGTAATGTATGTACAAGTACGTACATACATATATATTGATTTAATTATTAGGGACCATTTGATCGATTGGCCTGGTGCGGTGCGGTGCGGTGCGGTGCGGTGCAGTGCTCGTCGTGTCGTCACCGGTTCGTACATATGTACAGTACATAATTACCAAAGGTACTAGATACCCAGAACCCGTGAAGTGGAGCCGAGCATGGGCGTACGGACGGTGCCAGCACGGGATGCGCCACCCACTCCATGTGGCCGGAGAGCGGGGAGAGG
>MU005767.1:589708-653621 GCA_010093715.1 Pleomassaria siparia CBS 279.74 | reverse complement strand
CTCATGAGCTGTGACGGTGGGAGTGATGTAGCCCGCCCCTAATACATACAATATACATAGGCGGCTGGCCTTGCGGACATGCACATACATGCACACACGCACACACACGCACACACACGCACACACATATGTACATACACCTAGACAGCCTGGCGATGCGGGTTATTATTAGTTACCTTTGTACACCTATGTATGTATGTATGTATGTATGTACATACAGTCAGAGAGGCGTCTGTCTTTTGACCGCCCACCACAGTACAGTACGATACCGTACCGTACCGTACCGTACCGTACCGTACAGTACAGTACACAGTATCATTAATTATCACATGTAATGGGCAGCTACTTTCGGCTACTCGCAGGGCCGCGCCATCTTTCTGGCCAAGCACAGGCGGAAACAAAAAAATGCTCACAGACAGTTTCTTTGTTGTTCTAGGCGTCGACCCGAGCGGCGTGGCTTGGGTGGTCGAGCCGGGGCGTGTGCGGGCGTGCAAAGGCCCGACCGCATCCTGAGAGCGGAGTCGTTCCCTCACTCGCTCGTTCTCGTTCTTGGGGGGCGGCGGCGGCGGCGGGCGGGGGGGGGCATCATTCACATCCGCGAACACGAACCACACACAACACACCTCACTCTCACTCTCACTCTCACTCTCACTCTCACCCTCGCTCGCCCTCACCCCTCGCCCTCACCACCACCACCACCACCACCACCACCATTACCACCATCACCATCGGCCGCCTCACACATACACACCTCACCCTCTCCGTCTCTCTCCCGCCGCTGTCCACCCACCGTGGATTCTATCCACACGTGCCGTGCATCCCTCCTCCCCGCCGCCCCGCCCATGCGTAGCACCCTCCCACCCTCGATGAAGCCGTCTTAGAATCCCTGGCCCGCCTGGTCGTCGCCGAGCTCTCGAATCCTCCACACGTCTCCGCCTATATCCTCCTCACGCGCGCATCACATTCCAGCAGCCATGACGAGAAAGGAGACTGTTGACCGTCATGGATCTACGGAGAGCTCCCAGAGCTGGGCCTCGACTGATACCGTCCGCCACTTTGGCCGCCCTCACAAGGCACCCATCACCGTGAAGACGTCCAAGGACCACGCTCATCCGTACGTAACCTCTTGGTTTCTCCAGTGTTTGCCTCTTGTCACCCACGCCCATTATCGTGGTCGTGTGTGGGGAAGACGTGCGCCATCGGCACATGCATGCTCTTGGTTCCCGCGCGCGCACTGTGTGTGTGGTTGTTGTTGTTGTTGTTGTAAAGGCAATCCTCAGCCCACCACCCCGACGCCATGTCTCTGAGGGCTGGCGAACCATGCTTCCAATCTGTAGACATTGTCTCTTCTTCCGCCATGATGTGCACAATTATGTCAGACCTAATTGTGGACCTGGCCATTGCGCCGGCCCTGTTTCTGCGCTCGTCTCAACCCCAAACGCGCTCGTGAACCACGGGCAAGAGCCAGCTAACGCCTCGATGCAGGATTGAAAGAGAGACAGAAATCTCTCCCGGCACCGTCCCTCCGATTCCTCCTCCCAAAGATCCCTCCCACAAACCGAGGAAAAATTCCGAATGGAGTGGTCCCCGCGCGACCGACTTCAGAGATTATCGGAAAGAATTGGCCGTCTTGCAGACGGCTGGAGACCGCATACCATCCATTTCACGGAATCCACCTACTGCCACATCGCCCACCATGCCGTGGGCTTCGCCCGGCGCCAACGGTTCCATAATGCCGCAAAGCGTTCTATTCCACAGTTTTTACAACGATTCAAATGAGGATCTTGCGCAATTGTCTCCCGGCTTTCAGCGCCCTAGCAGCGGGAGGGATAGGGACGAAATCATGGGATTCCCCTCGGATGATAGGCGTCCCTCGGTCACCACTGTCAGTAGCCAAGGCTCCAGTTCGGGCAGCAGATTCCGCAAGCCGCTCCAGCGTTTCTTTGGAGACGAGTATCCTGGTGATTCTCGTCAGAGCTCGGATACGAACCTAGCAACTCCGTATAATAACACAGAGACTCAATCCACGCGGCCTGGTCGTAATCGCAACAACTCTGTCAACAATACTATTGCTAGCAGCATCCAAAGCAGGCCGGGGTCGCCCATGAGCTCTCGTCCTCGCACCCCGCTGCCTTCGTCGGAAGTAACGCCGTGGGAATTTCAAGATCCAGTGAATTCCAAAGTGAGTGTAGATAGAGTTGCGCGTGGTAGAGCGAGTCTCGAAAGAGCATATCCTCTCCGTCGCTCCTTCCACCACCGTCGATCTGACCCCGATTGTTTACCTGTACCTGCACCTGCACCTGCCGCCCTTGTCTTCAGCGTTTCTGCCACAGACGAGATTTCGTTACTGACGCTATCAACACAGGACACGGCCGTTCAGGGGGAAGACGGTCGCCCTTCTTCCGAACAGCATTCGACCAAGTCTGGCAAGACGTCGCACCACAAGCTAAGACTCCCTGGTCATCGACACAAGAATAGCAACGAGAACAAGGTAGCCGAGTCGCGAGCCGATATCAGCCAGCCGTACCCGCTGCGTCCTGTAACCAGTCGTGAAGACTCTTCATACAGCTTTCGACAAAATCAGCAGCAGCTCAACTCGTCGACTCTCAGTTCCACCTTGGGAAGTTCCAAGACCAATCTCGTACCTCGACCGTCGAGTCCCACGCCGAGTTACTTTAGTGAAGTGTCCCGAGACCCTACCTCGCAAAGATCACCCAGCACGAGCAAACCCCGCTGGATCCTCGACCGTTTCATGAGGAAAGACAAGACAGACCGCCTGGCGCCGGAGTCTATGAGCAACATGCCTCCTTCTGCCGTGTCCCTCCAGCCATCGATCAAGTCCGCTAAACAGTCGAAACCTGATCCCGTTCAAGGCACTCCCTCGTCGAAGAAAGACAAGTTGATCGGACACCACAAGGAAGGCAAGAAGGACCATGGCCGTCTACCATTCAAAGGCTCGAAGCGTCCCAACCAAGCATATGATCAGCCTCGTGGTAAGGACCCCAATGAAGCTAGGACAGACGTGAATACAAACGAAGCATTGTGGGACCTCGATACGAACCTTACAGACCTCCAAGGAATTGTCAATCCGCACCAACCACCAATGACCCCGCCTACAGGAGAAGCACCGATCAGCTGGCCAGTCGAGGAACCCGTGGCCGAAACAAAGGATCAAGACGGCCAGTGGGATGCACCCGATTCTTGGGGTTATAGACCACCCAAGCGTGTCGACGAGGATTCAACTCAGAATGGCGAATTCGACGAAGCTGGCGTGGCGCCCAAGGAGGAAGACAATATAAAGACATATTGTGTCCGAATATTCCGCGTCGATTCCACCTATGCTACTATATCGTCGACTCTCAATACCACTGTCGCCGAGATTATTCAGATCTTGGGAAAGAAGACGTTGCCTCGCGATGAATTGGACAACTACCATATCGTCATGCGGAAGCACGACACATCGCGTCAACTTGATCCCCAGGAGCGGCCTCTGCTGATACAAAAGAGATTATTGGAGCAAGCAGGTTACACGGATTTTGACCGTCTGGAAGAGGTTGGCAGAGAAGACAACAGCTACCTGTGCCGGTTCACATTCATCCCCATCAAAATGAGCGGCTATTCTAGTTTGGAGAAGGATCCTGGCTTCAGCAAGATGCAGAAATTCAGCCATATCGATCTCCAAGGTCGAAATCTCGTCACTATTCCCATTACGCTATACCAAAAAGCCACCGAGATAATATCTCTGAATCTGTCCCGCAACCTTTCTCTCGACGTCCCGAAGGACTTCATACAAGCTTGTACCAACCTGAGGGAGATCAAGTACACGAGCAACGACGCACGACGATTGCCGCCGAGTCTGAGTCTGGCGAGCCGTTTGACCATGCTGGATATTTCGAACAATCGCCTTCAGCAATTGGAAAACGCTGATCTACACAAGCTACACAGCCTACAGGGACTCCGTCTCTCGAATAACAGATTGACTCAGCTACCGTCGTATTTTGGACAATATGGCCATCTACGCAGTTTGAACTTGAGCTCCAATTCGCTTAGCGAGTTCCCGGACTTTCTGTGTAACGTTCGAACACTTGTGGATCTAGACATCAGTTTCAACTCCATCTCATACCTCCCCAAAATCGGACAGCTCAAAGATTTGGAGAGACTATGGGCAACGAACAACAAACTGTCGGGCAGTTTCCCTCCTTCGCTCAGCCAATTGGTCAAACTGCGAGAGATTGATGTCCGCTTCAATGCACTCGACAGCATGGACGTCATGTCCCAGCTACCCCAGCTCGAATATCTGATGATCGGTCATAACTCGATCTCGGCATTTGAGGGCTACTTTCCTAAAATCCGAGTGCTTCATATGAACCACAACCCTATCACACGCTTCGGGTTCAGCCAGCCTGTTCCTTCACTCTCAATGCTTAATCTTGCTTCTGCGAAGTTGGCGCAACTCCCGGAGGAGCTGTTCTCGCGAATTACTGGGCTGACAAAACTGATTCTCGACAAGAATCATTTTACTTCACTCTCGTCAAACATCGGCAGACTGTTTAGACTAGAACATTTGAGTGTGGCACGTAACTCTCTTGATGAGCTTCCTGCCGAGATCGGCCGGCTGGTAGAACTCAAGTACCTCGATGTACGGGAGAACAATCTCGGGCGACTACCACCAGAAATATGGCATGCACGGCGCTTAGAAACCCTCAATGTGTCTTCCAATGTCTTGGATGCCTTCCCGAAGCCAAGTGCACCGCTTCCACCCTCTACCGTCAACGGGGATACACCGAGCACACAGGCCGCAACACCGCTTTCCACCCCGAGCCTTGGAACGAGTCCAAGTTATGAGGAGCTTGGTAAACTCGAAGACTTTGCGAATCGACGCCCTAGTCAGGCTTCTGCTGGTTACCTCAGTTCTGGAACTTCGCCCGCCACCTCGCAACGTCAAGGCTCGATGGCTTCGTATGCAACCGGTAGCACTACCACTGCACGGAAGCAGTCGGCAACCTCACGCACGCCAACGGAAGGGGCTGTGACGCCCGTCACTCGAAAAGATTCCAGTCTGTCTAACAAAATGTTGACCACTTTTGCTGGGTCACTCCGACACCTTTTCCTCGCGGATAACAGACTCTCGGATGACGTCTTCGATGAGCTTGCTTTGCTTCCCGAGTTGAGGATAGTCAATCTCGCTTATAACCTCATCTATGACGTACCATCTCGCACCATCAGGAGGTGGCCGCATCTTGCCGAGTTGTATCTCTCGGGCAACGACCTGACTTCCTTACCTGCGGAGGATTTGGAGGAAGTAAGCTCTCTCAAGGTGCTGCACATCAATAGTAACAAGTTCCAAGTCCTTCCGGCGGAACTGGGAAAGGTCACCAAGTTGACCATCCTCGATGTTGCGAGTAACTCTTTGAAGTACAATGTGTCGAATTGGCCGTACGATTGGAATTGGAATTGGAACCACAACCTAAAATACCTCAACTTGTCTGGAAACAAACGGTTGGAGATCAAACCGAGTGGGAATGGAGGAGCAGCTATGCGTGAAGGTCGTGGTGATCTGACAGACTTCACCTCGCTAGCTACACTCCGAGTTTTGGGATTGATGGATGTTACAATGATGGTCCCCTCGGTTCCCGAGCAGACTGAAGATCGAAGAATTCGCACTTCAGGTTCAACCGTCGGCACCATGGCATACGGAATGGCCGACAGTCTTGGTCGTAATGAACACGTTTCAACAATGGACATGGTTGTCCCTCGATTCCGCAGTCACGACGATGAGCAGATGCTAGGACTCTTCGACGGTCAACCTCTAGCAGGCGGAGGATCAAAGATTGCCAAGTATCTCTACGACAACTTCAAGAATCGCTTGGCCAGTGAAATGGATCGGCTCCGGCCTGCAGAGAGCCCGGTTGATGCTTTGCGTCGAACTTACCTCGGGTTAAACAAGGAGTTGGCTACCGCCGCGACGCAGTCATTGGGGAAACACCTGCCACCAATGACGATACAACAAACACGTGGTTCCCTGCCTGATCTTGGTGATGACGACCTGCATTCCGGAAGCGTGGCCACGGTGTTGTATCTCAAGGAAATGGAGCTCTTCGTTTCGAACGTTGGAGATGCTCAAGCCCTCCTGATTCGATCCGAGGGTGGCCATAGGATACTTACCCGAAAGCACGACCCAGCCGAACCAAGCGAGAGGACCCGAATCCGTGAAGCAGGAGGATTTGTTTCTCGACAAGGGAAGCTGAACGATATTCTCGAAGTATCACGAGCTTTTGGCTATGTGCAGATGTCGCCATCTGTCATTGCCTCTCCTCACATTCTTCATCTCACCCTCGGCGATACAGACGAGATGATCTTGATAGCGTCTCGTGAACTTTGGGAATATCTCACCCCCGATTTTGCTGTAGATGTTGCGCGGTCGGAGAGAAACGACCTGATGCGAGCAGCCCAGAAACTTAGAGATCTCGCCATCGCCTTTGGTGCAACCAACAAGATCATGGTCATGCTTCTAGGAGTCAGCGATCTTAAGAGCAAGCAACGTGCGCGCTTCCGGACACATAGCATGTCCATGGGACCTTCTGGATCGCCCGACGATTATCTCCAGAGCCGCAGCAAAAACAAGCGCAAACAGAACATGGTCGGTGACTCGAAGCTTGCCCGTCTCGACAACGAGGTCGATGCTCCAACGGGAGAAGTCAGCTTGGTGTTTACTGACATCAAGAACTCGACATTACTTTGGGAAACGTACCCGATTGCTATGAGGTCCGCCATTAAACAGCACAACATTCTGATGCGACGACAATTGCGCATCATAGGCGGTTACGAGGTCAAGACTGAAGGAGATGCCTTCATGGTGGCATTTCCAACAGTCACATCCGCTTTGCTGTGGTGCTTCTCGATGCAGAGTCTGCTTCTCGAAGAGGCGTGGCCACAGGAAATCTTGAGCAGCGTCAACGGTCAAGAAGTTGTCGACGCCGATGGTAACGTGATCTTCCGAGGACTTTCGGTTCGAATGGGTGTACACTGGGGCACGCCTGTGTGCGAGGTCGATCCTGTCACGAAACGTATGGACTACTTTGGCCCCATGGTCAACAGAGCCTCTCGTATCTCGTCTGTGGCGGACGGTGGACAGATTACTGTATCTTCGGATTTCATTGCCGAGATTCAGCGACTCTTGGAAACCCATATCGAGGGCGATCGAAGCAACTCGGCTGGGTCTGACGATGCACTCAACGACGATATGATGAGTCAGGCCATTCGAGGAGAGTTGCGATCGCTCAGTAGTCAAGGTTTCGAGGTCAAAGATCTGGGTGAACGCCGTCTAAAGGGTCTCGAGAATCCCGAGTACATCTACCTCATGTACCCTCACTCTTTAGCCAGTCGACTTGTCGTTCAGCGTCAACTGGAACAAAAGGCCGTTGCCCCGTCCACGGTCTCACAGGCTGGAACGAAGATGCCTGGCAGCGAGCTCACGATCGAGACTGATAATGTGTGGGATCTCTGGAACGTCAGTCTTCGCCTAGAGATGCTCTGTAGCACCTTGGAAAACCCAGGATCTTTGGAACTCAAGCCCCCGGAGACGGCGCTGTTGGAGAGAATGAAGAATCGGGGTGGCGAGATCACGGATCGATTCTTGATGAACTTTGTCGAGCATCAGATCTCTCGAATTGAGGTAATGCGCTCAATCCCTCGCTCAAGTAAAGTCATACTAATCAATGGTAGACGTGCACGACTTCACTCGCGTTACGCCACATGGTCAGGCCCTTTGGATCCTGTCCCATTCTCGAGCAGGCCTGTCCCATGTCAGATATCTTGACCGATCTACAATTTCAACTCGCGGAACTCGCCCAGTATAAAGAAGAGGCGTCGTCTCAAATGCTCTCGGCCTAGTATATCTTCACGATCAGACTAACTACATAATATCCCTGTCGATATTCACTTCGACTTGGACGACCGTCACGACACACACGTTACCCGCTACCCATCGTAATACATAACCACAACTTTTTGACTTCTACGACTACTTCACAGAGAGTCTTGGACACTCTCCTTCTTGGCGTTTAACTGGATGAGCATCGGATCTGTACTATCACTATCATTGCCCCGGTGGCGCGAAGTCCTCGATTATTCTTTCGATATGGAAATGTATATGGATGTGATCATGAGCCAGGGGGGACCAATGGGGCTATTCGGCTTGAGTTTTACCTGAACACGACCTGGTACTCGTTGGAGGTGGCCCACATGTGGATCTGCTTTTGGATTTCTTATTCTCTGTTTAACTTGCAACATACTTTTTGGATGGCTCATTGGCTTGACTTGGCTTGGCTTGGCTCTATTCTGGGAGGATAGCTGCTGTCTCGGCACTTTTTGTATTTGATTGTTTGGGGCCGCGGGGTGGTGGAAATGTGAACAAGTGTTGCTTTGGCGATGGGGACACTTTTATCTTTATTGTTTTGGGGGGTGGGGGCGCGATACCGCTTGGATTAAGGGGACGAGGATTGATTAGGATGGATAGGGTGTGATGATGGAATTGAATGAATGGATCTAGTTGCACCCTTGTATGTTTTGTTGTATGGTGGCTGCGCGATTGTAATGCATGACTGGTTTTGAGTTGAATTTTGAGAGGTTGATTGAAGATTTCACTCCATATCAGGTGACTCTATGGAGCTGAGTAAGACATAAATGCTATCTTTGGTATTCTTCCGTAACGTTGACGTCGTCTGACGTTGTATTATTAATTTAATTTATTACTGCACGTAATGGTGTTCGTATTCAGCACACTCCACACGTTCCCGTGATCGCTCGCGGGGCATACCTTTGTACCAGTTCTGTATGGCTATTTATTAATTCATGACCGATCCGTTTGCCTTTGCCATCAACGGTGTACCAAGGCATCTATTTCTATTAACTTGTCTTCATTATCGACGACTTTTTTTCTTTCCAACTTCACATACAACTCGAAAGATAAGACAAGAGTAGGGCAACGCTTGAATGTCTATTGAATTGATAGGTAGATACTGCAGGCTTCTGTAATTGCGACTCGGGCTGTGGCTTCTTGATCGTGATCGACCAATTTGAGCTTCGTTGGCGAACTATTGTACGCCCCCATGCGCCATCGTCTTACTCCACCTCAAAAATGTCCCAACGCATGCCCCTTCCTCCGATCCTCTCTCGTATTTTCTTTCCCCTTCTGTCATCCTTTTGTCGTTCACTGTAACACCTGTGTAAATAGCTGGGCAACCATCCTTCGTCTCAGCCTTCCAACTGATGCACCACTTCTTGTTTGCGCCGTGTTTGCCTTGGTGCGACAGCTGTACTCGGACGACTTCTAGCATGCTCTACCAAGCTTCACGGCAGCCTATAGCTCTACTTCTCCACTAGCTGTCGCCATGGCCACTCTTCTTCATCGACGCTCGAGATCAGATCCTCCACCACCAATTACTGTCGAAGACACGGCTACTGGAGCTGATCCAGTGCCAACTCCATCTCCGAGCAGTAAGGAATTTGTCCTCCAGGATGCGCGACCAAGTACTAACAGTTGTGTTCTACCAGTGCGATCGTTCAGCGCTACGATGCCTATACCCTCAAACCCGAACCCCACCCGCAAAAGCAGTGCATGGGAAACACATACGAGGAAGTCGAGTCCTGGCATCGAGTGGCATGAGAAATGGACGGACGATAGCTGGAAGCAAGGGCGCGTGCTGCTCACAGACTACGTCGCGAAAGATCACACCAGTCAAGGTCGGCGCAAAATCGTGGCGCAAGAGTTTCAGAATATCGATCAATTGCGCAAATTCTATAAAAACCGCGATCTCTCGCAGCAGGCTGCTCTGCGGGTCATACATGTTCAGAACGCGAGTTGGGCGACGCGCTACCTGCTCCGCAAGTTCAATATCGATGCCAACGATGATCTAGTAGGAAGCACGTTTGGCAGGTGGGCGAAATATCAAAAACCGCAGAGAAGAGGTAATAAACCCGTATTGAATGGAAAAACATTTCCCATGCAGCGTGACCCATGGAGGGGGATTAGTAGGACTTCATTTGGGATGGACTACTTGCGGCACTACGATAAAAACAAGACCACGGATGCCGGGGGGATGAAATTTCACGAGCTCAATTCATACGATAAAGACGACCAGCCTGCATATGCGTACGACGTATATGTCCAGCGGCTTTCAGTTTACGTTCAATTGAGCGATGGTCAGCCTGGACTTCCACTGGATGAGGATCTGCTAAATCCATACAACGAAGAAGAGCGACAGGAATACCAACGACTTAGGCGGCAATATGGTTCCATAGACGTCAATGGCCACGAACAATATACCCCAAAACTTCAAACCCTCGATAACGGGAGTACGATTATCGTATTCGAGTATTCCCAGTCCGGGTCGGTCAAAGATACACTGATAGGCGCACGTCAAGAGATTGAGTCTCGCTGGAGACGTTTGACCTTTTATCTCTCCAAGGAAGACTTGGTCAACGATGAGAGGTTGGCTCTGCAGTGCATGGACTTGGTTCTGAAGGATATATTGAAGGCGCTGTCGTTCGCGTGGGAGAAGTATCTTGGTATCTGCGAGATACATGTCGGCATACTCGTAAGTCTCCATTCTTTTGTGCCACGTCTTTGTACGCTGTAATTAAACGTCAAACAGGAAGATAAGATTTACGAAAACCCCGCTGACGAATCCCGCGCACCTGAGCTTTGGACTAATTCCTCGCTTTGGCTGAAAGTGGAACGTCTCATGTACATCCATACCGACATCGTCAAGGAAATGCGGCATCGACTCAAAGAACTCGCACTAGATGACCCCCACGAAAACGAACCATGGCTCGGTTCTTCTGCAGACGAACTCGATAAGCTCATTACCCAGTTCCAAGAAGGTGTTGTCAAGCCTACAACCAACCTTTCAGACCTCATGTACAAATCCGTCGGCATCCGCGACGCACGGCACTCCCTTCAATTAGGTCTCAGCATGTGGAGACTAAGCTGGATAACTTTTATTTTCCTACCACTGACGTTCGTGTGTGGATTCTTTGGCATGAATGTCGAAATATTCGAGTCCAATCCCTCCTTAAAATGGTGGTTCATAACCACCATTCCACTCTTTGTTGTCGTCACTGTCCTCTGGTACGGGGTCAAGCACACACTCTCAGCTCAGCGTCAACACCCACTCCGCAGGGGCGTCTACGAAGCCCTGTATTACGACCTCTCAAAAGACTATCCTCATCTCTGGACGCGTCGGGGGCCAAGAACAGGCGTAGCCCCGCTCGGTTGGTGGAGTGCGGTCAAGTGGCGGTTATTGAACTCTTGGTTCAATGGCGAAGGCACGCTTGTGGCAAAGAGCTACGATCCAGGCGACGAAGAGCTTGGCGTCTGGAACCGCGTCAAGAGGAAGTTGGTGAGAAGATGGTTGAGCAATATGAGGGTTGTGCATAAAACACCCGAACAAGAGGAAAAGGAGAAGCTTGCTCTCGAGAATGCAGCCGTTTTCGAGGCCGCTACGAAGGATCTCGGCGCCGTCGGCGAACTGCTCTCGCTCGCTACGCCAATAGCACTGGCTGATGCGGACCCAATGGCGGCGACTAGATTCAGACAAAGATTGCCGTTGGGCCGATTCAGAAGCTTGAGTCCGACGTGGAGTGAGGGGAGGCCGGGGAGTGAAGACGGTGGCGGCGGAGGAGGAGGAGGAGGGACAGGGGGGCGCAGGAGTCAGGGCGATGTCAGTGAAGGAATCATGGTCGAAGAGAAGGGCGGCAGCGAGGACGAGCGGAGCGGGAGCGAGAGAGGCAGCGGAGACGATGCGGAAAGGGGCAGGATGGATGGGACGAGGGATAAGAGGGAGAGGTTTAGGGAGAGGCTGAACGTGCCGGTTTATTCTGGGCAAGTGGGTGGAGGAGGCATGTCATGACATGATTGAAGTCAGGGGATGGATAAAAGCGTATCTATCATCTTGCTTCTTCTTCTTCGTCGTCGTCCAGACGTCCCCCTTCCGTAGTCAGGGTAGGGTATATTTTCATGGTATACTATATAGCATAGCACGACATTACGAATCATGAATCAGCATAACCATAAACCATTCATGCATCCTTGTTACTTTATTTAAACACGACACCAGAAACGATAACAATCTTCATCACACAATACTGCTGCTGCTCGCAGCTCATTCATCATCATCATCATCATCATCATCATCATCATCAGTCATCACCATCCCTATCCTCCTCCCCCAACCCCCCATATATCTCTTTCCTTGCCTTCTTTTTTCTTTCCAAAAAAAACCCCCCTTCTCCTCTTAAACTATCCTCCTCCTCCTCATTTCCCCCATCGATTTCGGGGCCCCCCACGCACAATAACCATCCTATTCCTATTCCTATTCCTATTCCTGTCCCTTGGATTCCCATTCCCATCCACGGATCTATACGGGGCATCCGAGTCGCTGAACCAAACTCGAACATTAGCAGCCATACCCATTTCTTTATTTATTCCTTGGCGGGTCCCCTAATTTAGTCTGTTCCGTGTAATTGTATTTGTATCTGCATAAATGGTGGGGGGAGATTTTATTTGTTCCCGTCATATGTATGCCACTTTTGCCATTTTAGTGAGTGAGTGAGTGGCTTGGCCTTTTGCACAGCAGGCATATGCAGCGTGGAATAGATATGATAGGATTGCTTGCTTGCTTGCTTGCTTGCTTGCTTGCTTGCTTGCTTGCTTGGGTAGCGTAGTGTATGGAAAAGGCTGGTCTGTTTAGCTCCTCTTTGTCCATCATTGCTTCGACTCAGTGAGTTGTCTGCCGCTGGAGGGAGGGAGATCGCGGACGCCGGAATAGATTCGTTGCTTTGCTTGCTTGCTTGCTTGGGTAGCGTAGTGTATGGAAAAGGCTGGTCTGTTTAGCTCCTCTTTGTCCATCATTGCTTCGACTCAGTGAGTTGTCTGCCGCTGGAGGGAGGGAGATCGCGGACGCCGGAATAGATTCGTTGCTAGTCTGTTTACCGGTGAAAGGGTAGGTAGGTAGGAGCTTTCTCGGGCTCTGATGTCCAAAGCCATGAGTCTTTTTTGGTGTTGGTGTTGTCGTTGTTGTCCTCGCCATCACGGCCTTTTGGTCCTGCTACGAAGGGGGGCGCCCAGCGTACGTCTTGACCTGCAGTCTCTCTCGTCAACAATCATATAGATGTGCGTCAGGTTACTTCTGCTCTCCTCTCCTCTGCTTTGATCGCCTGGACGAGGGCCTTTCTATTTATCCATGTCGGCCAGCTTAAATGAAAAGTATCTTGAACTCTTTCTTCTGTCGGACACACGACGGGCCATTGAACAGTGCCTTTCTATCTTGTACTCATTCTTCTTGTCGGACACGACGGGCGGGCTATTTATCTTGGCCCGGCCACCGTGGCCTTCGTTTCCGGCGCTCTCGATCGACGTCATTTATCTATATTACATCCCCGCAGCGAGCTCGCTGGACGTGTGTGTGTGTGTGTTGTACCGAGTTTTCTTCCTTCTTGAACGACTTTGCGCATACTTTGAGCAACATCGGCGGCAACCTCCCACCTCCGGTGAGTGAGTGACTGCTTTTTCATTACGTACTCATCAGGTCGACCTTCCGGGTGTTGTTATGGAGATGTGGTCATGAACAAGAAACCATGACTTTTTTTCCGTGGATTTATCATCGACAAGTAGACATCTTGGATTGCTGGTGGTGGTGGTGGTGGTGGTAAGTGAGTGGGTGGGTGGGTAGACAGTCCATCTAGGATCTATCGGATTCCTATTCCTATTTCCTCCCTCCCTGACGACCGCTCTCATCGAGGGGTCATGGGTTGTCGTTTATTGTCATTTTATACGAAATGAAAAGGATCCCGACCGACCGACATGATTCTTTGCCTCGTTGAATTTCCCCTTTCCAGAGACTGGCAGGACATCAAGCATTTTGTTTTGCGTTCTATGATGCAATTCCTACCTGCTTGCCTTTCGAGAGCATCTATGGAAAGGTGGTAAGAAGGTCGAGACTGGCTGGCTGGCTGGCTGGCAGGTAATTGGTGTGCAGGTGTCGATGTAGAGATGGAGATAGATAGGTACACGTCGTATGAGTGCTTTTCCCCGGATTTCTCCAAGGTAGTAGACATGTCCGCTATACGCAGATATAGAGTGCTCTCTTCTTGTCTTCTCGAGTACGTACCCCCTTGAACCTTCTTTGGCGAGAAAGGAGGGGAGAGGACAGGAGAAGAGAGGAGAGAGCACCATGGGGCTCCTTGAATTCAAGTCCTGCTGGGACTTGATACTGGACGAGGGAAGGAGGGACAGCATGACCGATGCGGCGATCATCCATAGGGGTTCTGGCGTCGCACACGACGCATGTGTCTTGGTTGAAGGAATTGGCTGCAACTACTGTTGTTGGCTGGCTGGTTCGTTTTTCCCGTTGCGGCATGATTTCGAGGGATCTTCGATATGTCGCATACTTGTTGCTTATTGTCAATAGACGCAGTGCCCGCCGGGTGCTCACATGTGACCTTTGACATCTGGTTTCAAGGAAAATGGGTTCGTAGTGCATGCTTTCATGTAATTCTTGCCCTGGTGACAGGTTCTTAGACCTTGTACAGAATATGGCATGGGTCTTGTTTTCGTATTTCTTTTCGTATGTTTTAGAGAGCTGGAGGAGGAGGGCTCCACACATATGCCTGAGTAGTTAGAGTAGATGTTGTTTGCATGTTGTTTGTCCGATCAAGACTCGCCATGGCAATATTGGAACTTGATGTCTGGTTTTGGAAATGTAGGAGTGTTATCACGGTCCTCTGTGTACTAAAATGTGTGGTGTCTGTGAGAGAGAGGCAAAGAAGCATATCACCACTGTGAGGGGAGGGGGTCGGTTCTAGACTCCCGGAACACGGGTATGCATAGGTGTGGAGGACCTTTTTCTTCTTCAAAAATATATCAGTAAGTTGGAGGAGGGTGGCTAGAGACAGAAGTCGTAGTGGTCCAACGACGAGTCTGGTAAAGAGGACTGACTCCATGATGTAGTCTTGAATGGGTTTTGCAGATATGCAAGTGCCAACTTGCCAGTTTCCCCATGTAATTCTCTGGTAAGAGAGGCAGAAGAACATGGATTAGCCGTGAGAGATCTTTGTAGAGGCACGAGACATCGGCCTTCAGATCCCCAGCTTTGATGGGGTTGAGACAAGTAGGATGTCGTGTCGAAGTTTAATGCTTCTTTTGTAAGGGGATACAGTGCCCACATACCCTCAAATGCTCAAGTGTCCGGGCAGTGAGACAGAAGAACATGGATGATCGGCTCATAGTTTTTATAAACGCTCGAGAGAGCCTGTAAGAACCACCAAGATAGCAAGTAACATAAGACAAGTCGGAGATCGAAAGGACATGATGAATAGCTAGATAGACGAATCGCGGCCGAATCAGTCCGGCTGCGATTCTGGTATATAACCACGGGTCATGTGATCAAATTGGATCCGGCATGTGTCCAATGATCCCATTAAGAATCAAGCCTCGATGTCTCTTTAGCAGATTGGAGAAAAGGAGAGGGCCATATGCCGCTATAGGTAACGATGTAGGTGCACACATATCCTCCGGCCCATATGAAGTTTTTGCAAGAGAGACAACAGAATATGGTTGTTTGGTCTGCAAAATTCTTGAAAAGGCTCGAGATAGTAGTCATAGCCTGAGCTTTGACCAACATGAACGAAGGAGGACTCCATGAAGAGTAGGTAGATACCATCATAGAGAAGTGCAGGTGCTCACATGTGATCGTTCGGACAAGCCTCTGATCATACAGCGAAGCAAGCCCGGAGAACATATTGAACAACAAGGTATTTGATATACATGTCTAGAAATATAGGATATATATATGTCTAACAGAACATAGTCCGTGAGGAACTCGAGTTTTGCTCAGACGGTAGATAGCATGAAGCTGATCCATCTGTGATTCGAAGCAAGAGGAGGGTTGGGAAAGATGTATCGAGACCACAGTCATCTCCCTCCTGGTATCTTAGTTGTGGTATTTTGGAACACGGGAATTCATGCAAGGTCGGCTCGAACCTTTTGTAGAGACAAAAGCATCGAGATATCTTCCTGAGCTCTTTTTTTCCTTCAAAATAGAAGAGACAGTGACAAAGTTCTCAGCTCCGATGAAACTTCTCTCGCGCAGAGACCCCCATGCATCCCCACTACACATATTTTGATTGGTAAAAGAGCAGGTCTGAACAACAGTTGTATGGGTAGTGAGTTGTAATTCGAACACTTGGGAATTCAATGTCCAGGTGACGGGTCGAAGAGTAAAATCTGGCAACAGCACCTGCTGTATCTTCCCAGGTAGCCTGGTCGGATTAGAGATTACTCACATGTGCCCCTCGACACGTTGCAGGGTGAAGACTGGTTCACAGAGCTGTAAGTCGACACATGCATTTGTACGACTTTATCTTGTGTAGAAGAGAAGTGGAATTGTGTAGACGGCCAGATAGAGAGAAGAAGAAGGTAGGATATATACACACGAGCCTCTTGGATTGACACTAGGTAGGTATAGGCGGTAGTCCGATCCAGTCTTCATAGTCTGGTTTGTTAGAATCTTTTGTCCACCTCAGATCCGGTCCTATGTCGAAACATGATTTACACATCTCGAGTCCTGAGTGAAAGACGCATGCGGACGGAGAGATAGTCTCTTATCTGTTCATCGTTGGGGAAGTTCTGGAAGCAAACGTCTAGTGATTATAGACTTGCCCATGGTCTTCAGAAGTGGAATAGTTCACCATGAAATTGAAGGATTTGTGGTTCAATTCTCAGAAATATTGCTGCCATCGCTTCTCACCATCTACCATTCAGGCCGTCGGTGGCACGGTATATAAAACTTAGTCAGCAAGCCTTTGCGGTATCTCAGCCTTTTGAGAAAGAACCAGCAATGTCTTTCTGATAGAACATGTACGTCGAAAATCTCTTCGTGTCGTCGTCAAGATCGGCTTTGAGAAGCACATATTAACGTTGGATGTTGTACTTTTGTTTCATAGAAATAGGCTACTGCACGTGGATCTAGGAGGTTCTATGCCGTAGAACCCTGGAGAATGCGGCATGTTTCTGTTGGTTGCAAGTTCTGTGGTAGATCTTCCTTGGATTGTAGGGGTAAGGAATGCATTATGCAAAGCACTCGTGGGGTTTGTATGATGTGTCTTTGCCGGAAGGTCAACGGTGCCGCCTTTTTTCTTCCCAAATTTGTGAATGTTTCATGACTGTTTGTTTTAACGCTACGGCTTCAGGTAGGGGTCCGCAGATAGTAACTCCGTTCGGCAGTTTCAACTCGTGGATACCTTCCCAGGGTGAGAGAAATGCCGCCAGTCCATGATTATCTGGGTTGATTGCGTAAACTCCGTTTAGCTCGTTTGGTCTTGCATATCCTAGCGGGGACATTTAGAGATCTCTTGGGCTCCGGGATCTCGTTGTATTGGAGATGGAGATTTCTGGAGACAAGCCCATCTGCCAGCCCTGGGCTTTTCTGGCGACGTGGTGGTAACGGGATGGCTGATTCTCTGTTGTCGGAGGAGCTTTCTTCGTCCCTTTTTGCTGGTGCGATCCCGTTGTTTTCTTCGACGAGATTCTAGTCATGTGTACATGGATGTAGACCTCATGTTCCAGAAGAAAAGAAATCCCCAAGTCGTGGTATTTTGTGGGTTTCGAATCAGCTCAATGCCAATTTGCCCATGTTTACATGTACTACGAATCCAAATCTGACTCTTCAACAGAAACAAAAAGGCCAGTTGCCACATGACAAGGATGGTTTCATTTGTTTTAGCAGATTTCCGATCATGTTTGCGTTCACTTCTTCCTCTGGAGAACAGAAGGCCTTTTGTTGTTAGTGTCTTCGCCTTTCTCGGGGAACGGCACTAAGGTTTGTCTGCAGACTAGAGGAAGACAACATAGATTCGGGGCCTGTTTCTTCTAACGAGAAGTCACTGCCATACCAACCTACTACGATAGACTCTGATATACCCGAGGGATACGCTGATGATTAGTCAATCCCGACAGCGTGGCTGAGTAGATTCCGGGTTATCCCGGACGTGGTAAGCCATGACTGCTGCCCCTACTTGTCATGAAGCATCGATGTCCTCGTAAATCGCTCGTGCATAATGCTGGTGAAACGTGTGAATGTTGGTACCCCTATAAGAATATCCGGGATGAAAAGTCGCTCAGATCCATCTTGCCTGTCCCAGTAGTATACCAGCTCGTCCTTGAGGATGAATGTATTGATCTCTGGCAGGAGAGCCATTTACATTCCATGAGCTGTTCGTCCATGCTATTCATAGTGCGAGAAAGCAGCGCATCACTAAATGAGCAGGCTATGTGTTTGCGGTCTGGAATGAAATCTAATTTGACTTTAGATCTTCGATTAATCCTTGGATACAGACTTTGGAGGGATAACCTTTGGCGGGCAAAAGACAAGCTCATGTAGACATCGTCGTGGGCTTTTCAAGGAACGATATCCAGGAAATGAATGCAGTGAAAGGCGGCCCAAAATCTTCCATGTGATCGGGCAGTACATCAGATCTGGTGAAATCCTTTCTGCCCGTGTCACATGCAAAGCATGTTATTGCTGCTGCGGGCATGTAAGCTATAAATCCGGCCCCGGAGCCGCTGGATTGTGTATAGGACACTTTGAGAATATAAGAGAAGCGAGCTATCTCCCTAGCAGTCTGTTTTACTAGATATGGCTGGGTGATTACAAAACTCATTTTGAGCGTTAGAAACGCTACAAGACCCGCAGTAGAGCCAGTGTCGCAGTCATTCTAGAGCGTTTGCTTGCGCTCGTTCATCATCTATTGCGTGGTTAGCTGCAGCTGATTTAGCCCTCATATTCTCGCGACATACCATGAGTATATACATGACGATTGTCTGCGTCTTTCCGATGCCAACTTCATCACAGAGCATTTACCCATTTGACAGGTTATGTTCTGCCTTGCCCCTGATATTGGAGTCTGGAACCTTGTCATGACTCATCGTTGGTGTCCTCGTTTATGATTTTCCTTTGCCCTTACTTTCCCTTGTACGAGCTTTGCCATGTTCTGCACTGCTGCATATAGTGTACCCATACAGGTTGTGAATAAGTATCTGTGGTCTGCCACCAAAAGCTCTTGAGGCACTGACCTTTTCTGTTCTGCTATCATTGGACGCTTCCTGCTACGCGTCTTGCACATGTTGAGTGAGCGCCTTTTCTTTGTTTTGACTCATGCCTGCAAATTATCCATCAACTTCGCCGGTTTTTCTATCGTCATAGGAGTGAGAAAGGTATATCTCGTTGATTCGTTAAGGGGGTAGCAATCTTTTGCTACCCATGTTTAGTTGGCGCATGTCTACTACCGATATGCCTTTCTGCTCCGTTGTCTTGTGCATGATAGACCACATCGTTGCTATCCTTGTCTGGGTTGATACCTGCCAGATTGGCGATCTTCTTGTATCGGCCCTCGTGAATTCGATGATGTTTTCCTTTGTTATAGATTCACTAAGCGCTTGAATCAGGTGATGTGATATTTTATCGAGTTCAAGAAATGTGATCGAGAGCTGCAGGGCTATAACTGCAATGCGAGAGGCAAGACATCTTCAGCATTTCTTGTTGATATCGCTGTTTTAGATCCAGGAAGAGTCCAGTGCCATTGCTTCGTCGCTTGACCGTCTTTGGATACGTCAAGATGAGAGTGACTACTCTGGAAGATCCAAGCTTCTTCACATGAATGCAGAGTTTAGTCCAGTACCATGCCCCGGGTCGGACGATAGTTTGGTCAAGAAGGCTTCCAATACTACGCAGGGAACAAGGGTTGCCTTTATAAGCAGCCCGTTGAAAGAAGCACCCCGTTAGTGGAAACAGTCGTAATATCGAGAAGGAAATGGAGTAGCAGAAGGCATGGTGCGAGAAGGGAAAGAAGGCGATAGTTCTCTCGGTTCCGTCCAGTTTGCTCCGTTAAAAGATTACATCGTTTCTCAGTATGCATTGTAGTCCTCTCATTAATCATGTTGGACTTTGCTCATCGTCCCGGGTGCTAAAGATTACGTCTAATACCTGTTTTCAGGCATCGTACGTCTAGTGTTCTTTTATGATGTCGGTCTTAAGATCCTCGCTCATGTTAACAAGTAAGGCGCGGAATACGCCAGGAATTTCATTTAGAGTCTCTGTTCTCAGATCGGACTTCGATATACGGAGCGGTTCGAGCCGGTTTAAGGTATCTGGAACTTCATGGTTTCTGCCGGGTCTATACCTTACATCAAGACTAAAATACCCTAGGCGTAGCCTTAATTTTACTGGAACCAAGGACTACCGGCGCCATGAGGTGCGAACAAAGAGGCTGTGGCGAACCGGAGTATATGTCAGAGTCGAAGGTTCGCAAGCTCATAACCAGTAAAGGCTCTTTCCCCCAAACAGTCGTCGATGTTTGCATCGATAATTTTAGACAGAAGCTCCCCCGCCATAATCCTGATATGAATTTCGTTTGAACCAGAAGAAAGAGTATTCATGTAACGGAGGCTGTAGTGTTTGAGACGGAGAAACGAGAAACACGTTACTCAGGGCCAAGATGTCCTTTTGTACAGCAGACCAGAGAACCGAATCCCATGAAGACTTCGGCATACCAGTTTTGTGATGCAAAACAGAAACTCCCCACAGCCAAGTATCAGGGCGTGGTGATACTTGGACAGGAAAAGAGGTATTCATATATCAGTGTCGTCGTGACCGGGACAAAGAATCGGAGGCGGAGGAATCGATCATAAGAAACGCACCCATGTGATCGAAGAGGAGTTTGGTTTCCGGCACACATCGTTCTTGTTTGTCCTTGCTTCTTTTCCAAACATGTCCCTTGATCTTGTCACTTTTCACGAGCAAAGAGACGCATACATATTTCGTTGTGGATTCAGATTTTACACTGGCAGACGAAACACTCCGAGTTGACACGGCTCCCATAACTTGTATCGTTGTGAGTTCTGATGAACTCGTGAAGAAAACAGAGGAAAAGAATGAATGAATGAGGTTATATACCCCAACCCACGCTCGCCGCTGCTCAGATAAGCCTTCTCCATGACGATTTATCGATTTGGGATAACTTCTCATCAGCTGAGCCGGTGATGTTCTGAGTATTCGCGTGTTCTCAAAACCCATCAGTTGTGCCTTCATCTCTTTGATGTAAAAAGGACAAGTGTAACGAGTTGATTGTAGAGAGGATGGAGGATCCCACTCATGGGGAAACCATATAGGTCCAGCGTCATGAAGACATCTTCTTTCAATAGGAAGGCTCCTATTTCAGGTAGCATGACTCCTTCCCTTCAACATTTGATGTTCGAATTGGTTTTCGAGCAAAGGGGGGAGGCACTTCCACACATCATAAGATCGTTGCATGTAATCTTAGACAAGCAAAAAAGAGCCACACCCATGCGACGGTTTCTTCGAGCTATTTTAAAGCACTGTAGCTCTTTTATGATCTTCTGTGAGAGGAAAACAGATAAACGACACCAGAGAGCATTATATACCATATTCCCTCTCCAGCACATTGGTTTGGCAGGTTTAGCTAAAGCAAGTGGAGGTTCTTCCAAACACATCAGCAGATGGAGCACGTGACCTCAATCGCCATTTCCGAGACTGTGACATCGCCTCGCGAGCTACCACTCCAGACATAAGCGGACGTGATGATCGTTTTAGATCGAGCAAAGTCAAACACATCAGCAGGAAAGGTATAGTTTTTCACTGCGACAGAGGGAGAGATAGAGAAGCTTCGCCACGGCGCATAATTATTGATGAAGTAATAAACAATTGTGAGAGAGTTGATTGTAGAAGTGATCGAGTAACTCTGTGTGAGAAACTGACTATGTACACTAATGATGAGCCTTCCCTACCGTACACTAGCGCCTTCCTATAAAGGATAGCGCCTACCATATAATAATAGGATGGTGATTTCTGTCAACTATTTGACGCGATTTTAGAAGTCATGTATGGATAGTATGTGTAGAAGAGGAAAAGAAAGGGACGAGGTCGAAGGACTTTGTATATGTTCATTTAAACACTAGACCTCGACTAGATTGAAAACATCTTGCGTCCCTGTCTAGTGAGTGGTTGTAATTGCGAGTGAAGATATTCAAATACCACTGCACTACCACGTAGATCGTTTATGCATCATTCCCGTAGAGAGTCTTCATGAGTCACACCGGTAGACACATTCGATCCATTTTGAATCATACATCGGTATCTCATCATTCAAATCCCCCAGTATCGCCGAGCGTCTGATCCCTGGAGGAACATCGACGAGGAGCATAGTGAATCGTTCACACCACCACCAATGAGATGTACATGATTCTGTCAATGCCAAGGACAAACATGCACGTATAGATAGAATTCTAGTTATGAAAAGAGTAGGTCGACACATAGATAGTACATGCTGTTCAGAACGAGGACGGCAGTCACTCTCACGCCACATTGCTCTCGTTCGTTCGATTCGGAGAGCACACATCCTGCAAAATCAATCCTGGTCATTTTCACTTTTCACCTTTTGAGTTTTTAGACTGAGCAAAAGCAGACAGGAGGCATGATGTCATTTCCATTCCGTTTTGGAAAAGTTATACAGACAGAGTTCCTGCTCCTGCTACCTTTCGCCCCATATCTTTCTCGACACATCGAGTGGAACCGGATTCTGAACCGAGCGGAGGCAGACGTACGGGAGTGCCTCTTATAGACAGGAAGGCCAGACGAAGAGAAGAAGAGCACGCCCATGAGGCCTTAGTCTATACCATGCTTCTCCACCACAAGCACTCGCATAGTTCTGTCCACACCATGCTTCACCGCAGAGATATACATGCATAGACAGAAATGCCAGACGAAGAGCACCCCCTCCATACCTCTATCCACACCATGCTTCTCCACCACAAGCACTCCCATATTATGGTCCAAACCATTTTTCTCCACCAAAGGTCCTCCCATACCATCTCAATATCGATGTTTTTCAAAAATATCTGTCCCGTCTCTCTCCATCCATTACAGACATAGACATGATAGCAGGGACAGATATAAATGCAACCAACCAGCCAGCCAGCCATGACTCTTTTTGAACAGACATACAGACAGACAGACGGAGAGAGAGAGAGAGACACACACACACAGTCCCATCAGCGGTGTCATTCCCAAGTTTTAGATGCTGGGTAGAAGAGTAGTCGTATATTACGGTGTACAAGAAGAAGAGGAAGAGTCGTAGGGGTAGTAGTAGTAGTAGTAGTAGTAGTAGTAGTAGTAGTAGTAGTAGTAGTAGTAGTAGTAGTAGTAGTAGTAGTAGTAGTAGTAGTAGTAGTAGTAGTAGTAGTAGTAGTAGTAATAAAAGGTAGGTAGAAGGCGAGTAACGAAGCACATCTGACCGATAATACCTGCCTATCGCACCAACCAACCAATCACCACCACCACCACCACCACCACCACCACCACCACCACCATGACTGGCCTTAACCCCCCAAAGGTCTCCATTTCTCTTTCTATCTCCAAACAGAGCCCGCCATCTATCCAAAACAAACCCCCCCACCTCCTCCCCACCCGCTCTCATGCAGTGCCTCCGTCTCGTTTTTTGACCGCAAGAAAAGTCCCCCACTGCACTGCACTTCACTGCACATGGGGAGTGTTCCATGCGTACTTTTCGAACAAGGCACGAAAGAAAAAAACCAAAAAGAAAAAAAAAACAAATTAAAAATTGCGCCATACATGTTTCAAAGTCCGAGCGACGACGAATTACGAACATGTACAATCATACAATGAATGGGGAGAGAAAGAAAGAAAGAAGAGTTAGACTCTCATGCATGGGAATCGATCGATTTGTTCATTCATCCATGGATGTGTGTGGTATTTTAGGCTTAAGCCCGCCCCGTAAGAGGAGCAGTGATGTGATGCTGTGAAAAGAAGAAGAAGAGCGGAGCAGAGCGAGAAGTATATATAGACAGGTAAATTATGTGGCTGCCATTTCGAAGGTGCCAAGATAACAAGATGACTGGCTAAAAGGCACTTTTCTCGGTCGGCATGTTCCAACGAGTATTAGTTTGAATCCACCAGATCTTGTACGATTTGGCCATGGATACCTTCACGTGATTGCCAAGACCACGAGCAGACTGGTCTTGCTCATCTGGGCAGCATACATGCAGCACAGTTCGAGAGGAGCATTTGTGAACAAATCAATCATTTAAACCAGCTATTCTTCGATCGACCACATCACCAGCGTCTCATCAGGTCGTGGTCACCATCATAATCATTACATCGAGTGCCATCTATATATACATTCCAGTCCGTGAGAAGGTGAGTGCATCCTTCCGTCCCTGGCTTTCCCATCGCTCATTACATGAATAATAACAACGTAGTCTAAACAACGGTATCATGCTTTGCTCGCGCGTTTATACATCCAAGGATTCCATCATACACAAAATACTCGATGCTCGCTTAGAGAAGCAACAAACATATGAGGGGAACCTCAGAACCGCAACGAGGTAAGTATAAGAACAAGGCGCTTGCAAATCGCAAATTCCGTAACGCCTTTTGCTTTGCCTAAATCAACGTCTCGGCACTTGTTTTTCCTACAAGAAAGCGCCCTTTTCTAGATCCTTGGAATCAAACTCGCTGTCTTCAGTATCGACTCTTCGAACACCCGGCCCACCATGCGAGTCTGCAGGCCTTGTCGGCGAAATTCCAGGGCTGTCGGTTCTCCGCCAAGTGTCATCCATAAAGTATCCGACCCCTGGCGGCCCCGGACTAACTTCAAGGCTCGACCTCGATATGATTGGGAGCAACGTCGAAGACTCGCCCTTGACAAGACCCAGTCGCTCCTCTTCTGTAGACTGATTCGCGTGATCTTTACTGCTCTTCCTGCTGTTTCGACTTATAGGCCGATGGCTTATCGACGCCTCGCCTGTAGACTGTGCTCGGTTGCGACCGAATACATTCTGGAACGAGAACTGGCGTTTTGCAGTGTGCAGTGGAGGTTTCGGCGCGAGGGAGGAGGATTGAGATGTCTGGCGTTCGCCGTGATAGGGTGGAGATGGGCTGGGTGCAAATTGAATCGTTGTCTCGTGCGGTTTGTAAGCCGTGTCCATTTCCATGTCTGTGGTATATGACTTATTGACTGCGTCGTCTCCGGGCCCATCCGTGGGTGCAGGTCCAGACCCAGGACCGAGATTCGAAAGTCCTACGGGTGGGTTACTAGCCGTTGACTTGCCGCGTGATCGTGTTCGTAGTCTTTGGAAGAAGCCAGGGTGAAAATCAGACTCGTTATCAGAGTCGTCCGTGGGAAACTGTGACATGCCAAGCGGCGGATGGGCCGTTTTCTGACGGATGACGGTTGCGGTGCGCTCGGGGTGCGGTACGGCGCGGTCGAGATCCATGACTGTTTTCCTTCGTCGGAGACCATCCCACTCAAATTGCTCGTCCTCACCAATTGGCTGCATCTGGTCTGCGTGTAGCTTCTTCACCTCCATTACCTGTTTTTCAGTCCTCGCCCTGGACAGTGAGCGTATGATTGAAGCACCTCCACGGATGGTATCGGCACGGGGCTCGTATTCTGGCTCTTCTTGTTCAGCGACGGTTCGCACTTGATCGAGATCGCCTTTGAAGACGGCGCTATCGGGGACATCCTTGGCAGACTTTGACAATTGGAGTAGTACCACTCCGGCACAAATCTGCAAAAAGCCCATTATGACGGTGGAGATGGTCGAGGCGGAACCTTTAAAACCCTGGAATAGGATAGCAGAGGTAACGATGGTCGAGGATGTGAAAAAGACGTAGTAGGTAGGGGTGACGAGAGCAGCGTTGAATAGATTGAGAGCTTTCTGGAACCCTTGTCAGCGAAGAGGTGGTAAAACAAAAGGTCGGACCACTTACGTTCAGATAGATGATCTCAGTCAGTAAGGTGGAGATGACAAAGACAAGTAGCACATATGTGAACCACTCCTTGAACTGAGATTTCCCAGCAATTGCGGCGATGATTGCGGCACCGAGGCCCTGAGTAGCAACAACACTCAAGCCTCCTATAAGACTGCAAATGCTCAGGTAGACCAGCATGGACTTCTTTCCATACTTTGGACCGAGCCAAAGTGCAATGACTACACATCCAACGATGACAACGCCGGCGTAGCTGAGGAATCCCGGAGCGATTACTAGTCTCTTCATATCCTGAATATCGGAGACGGCGGACTGTGACGGGGCATTGATAACAATGACGACGGATCCAATGATGCAATTGAAGCAGCCGACTTTTCCGACGAAGCTCAAGCGCTCCTTGAGGAATATGGCGGAGAGAATGGCGGTGACAACGACGGATAGGGCACCCATGGGCGTAACGAGAATGGCGTCGACGAAGGCGTAGGCGACGAAATTGCATATTTCCCCAATAATCATCAGGGTCATGCCGGCCCACCACCAGGCGTTCTTCAGATAACCATAGCCTTCGCCGGCCTCCTCGCTATATTTGACGTTTGCCTTCAGCAAGCCCATCTTCTTCAAAACGAACGACACTCCAATGAACAAGCCCGAAGAGATGGCCAGTATTATTCCGACTGACTTGTATATGGGCGGTCGACTCGAGCTGGCAGCCACGCCATTGCGGGCATAGAGGTCGTGTGCGACGAGGAGGACATTGCCAGCGGAATCCATGGTGAGGGTGTGTGGGGATGTTGAGGTGGATCCTGGGTTGACAGCAGTCACCGTGAATTGCGTCCACGCGGGGGACGAGTGTGAGTGTAGGTATTCAGGATAGTGACGAGGACAGCGAAGGCATAGGAGAGACGATGCGTGGCTTCAGCTGCGACAGCAAGAGTGCGCAAAGGCAGCGCTTGTGGCGGGGGGCGGAATGCGGGTGGTACGGCGGTCCCGGACGTGGCAACGAAAAGGGAAGTCTGTTTTGGGCCGAGGTGGTTGCACGAGGAGGACTCGGGCCTGCCTTGAATGCAGGACTTTAAAGAAGAAGAAAAAGGCAACTATTATGTGTCGCGTCGCACAGTAAAGTTGGAGTTGAAGTTTGAGTTTGAGTTTGAGTTTGAGCTGGAGGAGCTGGAGGAGTGTGCTGCGCCTCTGCTGGTGGGCTGCAATTGGTAATTGACAATTGGCGTGCGTCGTAATATTTAATGGTCGTTATGTACGCAGTCAGTGTTTATTTACACTGCTTTGTCCGGCGGGGGAACTGAGAAACAAAGTGTTGAGAAGAAAACAAACAAGGTTGGTTGGCAGGAGGGAGATGTGTATATAGATATAGATAGAAGAAGGGTCAGTCAGAGCAGGAGCAGGAAGACAAATGTTCAGACGAGGCAAGATTGTGTAAAGTGTACAAAAATACTGTACAGTCTCGTCCTGCAGCTCTTCTTACAGGCTTTTGGTGTCCGTGCGCCCGTGCAGCAACCGTCGTCATAGGCCAAGTCGGGGCCGCAACCCACACATTGTCATACCCTACTGTGTACACAGCCACAGAGCAACATAGCCAATCAGCCACATGTCCAATCAGCCACACAGCTTTCTGGGCTGATGAGAACCAACCGTCCCATCCATCATTGTAAATTGACCAACACCACACACCCACTAGGTATCCATACACACCTCTCACCCCTCACCCCTCACCCCTCATCCCTCCCCCATGCACCCGTCACAGCATGGAGAATGGCTACCGAGATCCAGAGCCCGACATCTATGCTTCTACGTCGGTGGCTGAGATCCATGCCGCCC
Source organism: Pleomassaria siparia CBS 279.74 (assembly GCA_010093715.1). Classification (NCBI taxonomy): domain Eukaryota; kingdom Fungi; phylum Ascomycota; class Dothideomycetes; order Pleosporales; family Pleomassariaceae; genus Pleomassaria; species Pleomassaria siparia. Next base: position 625,923 of record MU005767.1, on the reverse strand, counting down.
TCGCGCATCTGCAGCTTCAAGAGGCCACCGTTACTCAGCGTCTGAACCAACTCGTTGCGTCGCAAAAGGACCTGTCCCGCGAACTCGGCCGTCTCGACCTCCTCCGCGCCCATCTGGGTACCCAGGTCGTGAATACCCGTTCCATTAGCAATGGCATGCTCTCCGACGCCGCCTCCACCGCGAACCGCATCTCCAGCGCCGTGAAGAGACTGGACCATGAGCAATTCAACGTCAAGGCCACACTCGAGGTGGTGGAGCAGGTGGCCGAGCTCAAGGCATGTGTGCTGGGTGTGCATGGGTCCATGGGGGCACCGCAAGATTGGGAAACAGCTGCCGGCTATCTCAACCGCGCATCAAAGGTGCCCGATGAAGTTATAAATGGGAGTTTTGCCGAGGAGATTGTACCTACAGCAGATGTGCCCGACCCTCCCCGCGTAACCCTAGACGCCGCCGCCGAATCTCTGTGCGCGCTGTTCCTCCGCGAGTTTGAGAAAGCTGCACAGGAAGGAGATGGCTCGCGCGTGACAAGATTTTTCAAGCTGTTCCCCTTGATTGGGCGAACAAACGTAGGACTGGATGCCTATGGTCGATATGTGTGTCAAGGTGTAGCTGCAAGAGCTCGCACCAACTTCAATTCGGCACCCCCCGCCCAGAGGAACGAGGGCTTCTTCTATGGCAACACCATAACAAAGTTATTCGAACACATTGCACAGATCGTGGATGGTCACGAGCCCCTGGTCGAGCGACACTACGGGTATGGCATGATGGCCAAGGTCATCGAGCGTCTCCAGGTCGAGGCTGATGTCCAGGGCGGCATCGTGCTCGACACATGGCAGGAAGAACGAGCCATTGACCGGAAGCTGATTGACATCAAATCATACGCCTTCTCATTCTTGGTCCAGAGCCAATTGCCTAATCAAAGGCCCGTGACTGGAAATATCCGTTCCAGCTCGCCAGCCAATGCCGCACGCGTGAGCGAAGATGAAGGTGTCAATATGAAAGAAGTGGATGGTCTCTTGGGAGAGAGTGCGTTAATGTTAGGTCGGTGGGCTTTGTATTCGCGATTCATCTCTTCCAAGTGCGCAGTGAGTTTCCATGTATACGATTTGACTGCTCCATACTTATCCTCCTAGCCGCGTGAATCGCCAGACCCACCCGGTATCGACCACGGTCTTACCATGCCGCCCTTTTTAGCAAGTAGTAACCTTCAAAAGAAGGTCACCTCACATCTCATAGACCCTTTCAACATCATGACCCAATTCTTTTTCCGCCGCTCTGTCGAGAAGGCCTTCCAGTTGGACGAGTCACCCTCGGACCTGTCTCTCAATCCAACAAAGCCTCTTGGTGCCAACCCGCCCTTCATTACCTCAGCCGTGGACGATGTCATGTACATCGTCAACCAGGTCTTACAGAGATCGTTGGCTACATCCCAGCGCGCCGTGATTGGCAATGTAGTCCCCATTGTCGGACGCGTGCTGAGCGGAGATTTTATCAAGATGATTCAGCGAAAGATGAAAGACGAGAGTTACCCCAAGCCCGTGATCCAGGGTGGTTTGCCACCGGAAGAAAAGGTCATCGCCTTCCTGCTCTTGATGAACAACCTCGACATAGCAAACGACTACATCAAGCGCATCATCGAAACGCAATTCAATCGCCAGGCCCAGCCTTCCGCGGATGGCACGCCTTCGAAATCCTCCCTCCAGGACCTCTTCCCCTTTGGCCACGACGCGACCTACGTTGAGAACACATTGAAATCCATGGAGACCGGCTTCACAACCCAGAGTGGCGAGCTTCTCAATGACGCAATTCAAGTCACTTTCCACAACGTCTTGAAGCCTCGTGTCCGTCCAATCCTCGCCGAAGCCTTCCGCGACGTTGATTACGCCCCGACAGAGGACACTGCGAATGGCGTCGAGGATGACGGTGGCGAGGGCGATGATATCGATTTGGTCAAATCGCGCTTCGATCGGGGCTGGGGTGCTCTCGTCCGTCCCATCAAGCGTATCCTCACACCCGCCAACTTCGATCGCCTCCTTGCTGTCGCCATGACATATCTTGCTACAACACTTGAAAAGCGCATTCGTGGTTACTATGGGAGAGTCAATGAACTAGGAGCTGTCAGACTCGAGCGGGATATTTCTGGCATCATGACGGCTGCGGTCGCTGGTGGCAAGTATGGACTGCGAGATGCCTTCACCAAGTGCACGCAGATGACGCTTATCATGAATATGGACGAGGACGAGTGGTTGGAGATTGCCGACGACGATACAGGAGAATCTGGCATCCCTTGGGTCCTGGATGCCGAGGAAAGGAAGAGGGTCAGGGCAATTGTTACAGGATGATGTGCACGGTCCGGTCCGGTCTTGGCATTCGATATGAGTTCCATGGTTCAATTTACCCATAGACGGACGGCACGTCGACAATGTAATTTGTGACCTTGATTTTTGTAATGGCAGTCTAAAAACTGTCAAGGTCCACATGTCCACCAACAATTCGATCAATGATACCCCATGCCTACCCCTTGTGCCCCATCCGGATGTATCGTAACCCGTGCACCGCCAAGTCTCCGAAACGGCCACCCCTCACGCACTCCCTTCAAGCACGATACAACCACGCTGTAACCTCATTCACACTCATTTACGTGAGATATTTCGGACGCACCGTAGTCTTATTATACATGATTCACGAACTTTTGGATGCAAGAGTTATGATCTCTGGGTACCACATTGCATAGTTCATAGATCATGTCGTTTCCCTGTCTCGCGCCCACGCTCGCGTTCTCCGCGCTCTTGGCAATAGTCTCAGCCCAATGTCCGCTCTACCAACACTACGCGGAGCAGAAACATGGCCCATTCTCTACCGGCCGCTGGAATCTCGCGTACATGCGCCCTACAGAATCATGTCGCACATTCATTGCCCCCGAGGTGGAAGCCACCATCGAGCGACTGCGCAACGTGATCGTCGACCCCGATCTGTTCCGCATCTTCGAAAACTCCTGGCCGAGTACCCTGGATACGACGATTGGATGGCGCGGCTATGCGAATGGTACGGATGAGGAGATGAGTTTCATCATTACGGGCGATATCGAGGCCATGTGGCTGAGAGATAGCGCGAATCAGTTGCAGGCCTATGTGAGCTTACTCAAGGCGGATGACGGTCCGGATAGTCTGGCCAGCCTCTTTCGGGGTGCCATCAATCTCCAGGCACGGTATATCCTGGAAGCGCCGTTCTGCAATGCCTTCCAGGCGCCACCAGAGAGTGGGATCAAGAGTAAGAACAGTATGAACTCGGATCAGATCGAGCCTTCCTTTGATTACTACAAGGTGTTTAGCTGTCAGTGGGAGTTGGATTCCGTGGCCTCTTTCCTGCAGTTGTCAAATGACTATGTTACGGCAACGGGTGACTACGAGTTCTTCAAGAAGTACAACTGGATAGAAACCGTGCACAAAATTCTCGACATTACGCAGAGCATGACCATAGACTCCTATGCCGAAGACGGGACATGGCAACACACGCCCTACACCTACTGCGCTCCCTACGGCGGCACGCCCATCAACTCCTGCAATGGATCACCGCACAAGGGCAACATCGGCCTCATCCGGTCTTTTCAACGCCCCAGTGATGACTCATGTACATACCAGTACTTGATTCCCTCGAATATGATGTTCAGTCAAACACTCAATCTCACCTCTGCCATCATGGAGAAAATCGTACCTGGGAATCGTACCCTGACGGCTTGGATGCGCACCATGAGTGCGGGGATTAGGGACGGAATTGAAAAGTACGGCATTGTGCGCGACCCACATCATGGCCCGGTGTACGCGTACGAAGTTGACGGGTACGGCTCAGCAAATATGATGGACGATCCGAATATCCCCTCGCTTTTATCTGCGCCATTCCTAGGTTTTGTCCCATCCACGGACGTCGTCTATCAGAACACGCGCAAGAAGATTCTTTCCAAAGAGTCGCCGTACTATAGTTGGGGTCCCGTGATCTCGGGAGTGGGCAGTCCGCACACGCTACCCGGAAAAGCGTGGCCGATGGCGAACATCATGGCCATCTTGACGTCCGGCGACGGAGAAGGTAGCGATGAAGTCGTGCTGGATAATCTGAGGGATTTGATCAAGAGTACGGATGGCTACGGATTGATGCATGAGAGCGTGGACAGTCACACAGTAGGCCTGTGGAGCCGACAATGGTACGTTTGATTCCTCTCCATCGATCCGAATCGAAAGAGAGGCATATTGTATTAGTCTAGAGCGAGCAATGCTAACACACGTGCAAAGGTTCTCCTGGGCCAACGGCATGTTCGGCCAAGCCATCCTCGACATTGAACAGCGCAAACCGCACATCCTCAAAATGGGCTTCCAATGACAATGAAGTCTGCACTTCTTCCGCCAAAGGCCATCTCTCCTTCTTTCTCTTTCTCGAGCGAAGCGAGGTGCTGGGAATTGATGCAGACTCTTCTTCATCCTTTGTGGACGCATTTGGAATAAAGGCGGCGCATGGGCAGGCGTTGGAATAGGGTTAGCGTGCATCTGTTACGGACTTGCGATGTCGGATTTGATCATTTATTATTGGGTAAAGAGTAGGCATTAATAGTAGCAGAGAAGCGGGGAATATCGGGCCTGGGGCTTATGTAACGAGAAGACCTACATATGTATAGCTTGGGTATTAGTGTATAAAAATACTCCGACCTGCTACCCAGACCCATTCTTCCAAAAAGCCTAGCCGGCGTTGAAAAGTTTGAACCATGGTACTCATGTGCTGAAAAGACATTTCTGCACCCAACAAACCCAACACACCCATGGAGCGAGGTCAAAAAAACTCATGGGCACCACACATTTCGAGGACGCCAACAGTTTCAAACACCTAAAATCATGTTTACTTGTTACCGACTGTCTCCGCCATGCGACACTTCCTCGTCTTTTTTGCTTCACAAAAGTCTCTGGTGGGGATTGAAAAGGAAAAAGTTGAATCATGGTACTCATGTACCAAAAACATTCCTGCGTTCAACACACCCGTGTGGCGAGGCTGAAATTCATGGGCACCACACGTTTTAGTACGACAACAGTTTCAAACACTTGGAATGTGGTTGCGTCTTACCGACTGTTTCTCTTATGCGAGACCTCCTCGTCTTCTTTGCTTCACAAAAGTCTCTGGTGGGGAGTACAGAAGAAAAAAGTTGAACTATGGTACTCATGTACCAGAATACCTTTTCTGTTGAATACATGCTCGTGTGGCGAGGCTGAAATTCATGGGCACCACACATTTTAAGGACGCCAACAGTTTCAAACACTTGGAATGTGTTTGCGTTTTAATGACTGTCTCCGCCATACGACATTTTCTCATCTGCTCGCTTTCATGAAATCAAAAATCCATGGGAATCCGCGATGACCCAAAAGGACCTTCCCATGAGGTCATCATGCTGGGGAAGAGAGCCCGCCAACGACGACGACGACCAGCCGATGGAATCCCTCGAATCGCAACTAGCCATGAAGGCGTACTATGTGAAAAAAGCAAAAGCCGACATCAAAGCCAATAATTACACCGGTTCCGAGTTCTGGCGCAAGGCCGCCGGATGTTGCACGCTTCAAAAGGAGTATGCGGATTTGTGTCTGCAGCAGCGAAGTCTCAAATTCGTAAATGAAGGGCATGGATCGAAGAAGATAGATTTCAGTCTCTCGCATGAGGGCGGCGAGGCCCTGGCTCATGTGAGAGCATATGAACTGGATATCAAGCTATGTCGCAAGCAAGCACATGGACTGGAGACGGGTGTGAGTTTTGAAAAGTCCAAGAGGAGGTCATTCATGCAACTTTTTACTACCTCACGGCTGGGACTAGACATAAACACAGGTCTGGGTCGGCGAGACTCTAAAGATCAGTCCTCGTTTCGAGACAAGGTTATCTTGGCTTACGATTTGAGACAAGCTACAACCGGCACCATGGATATGGCTTGGAACATTGTGATGGGTGGTTTTGAGAATAAAGCGCATTTTGTCGCTTCGCCCCTATTCTCGGTAAAGCATGGACAAGAAACCATGAACGCCATCTTTGGAAACGAAGCCGCTGGCGAGCTCTTCTCACCCAAAAACGCTTTGTTCCTTCCTTCTGGGATGGAAGCCTTGTTTGATTGCGGCTTCTTCGCTATAGTTCCTAACATCAGGCACGATGCTTCGAAAGCCGAGCTCTCACTTTGGGAACAGACAAGTCCAAGGGACTATAAGATTCGGATTCTGGACGAACGTCACCAAAAGATCGACGAATCTTTCGCTCCTGGGAAGACCTGGAGACAACTCGACGGCCAGAAGCTGATGTTCCGAAACAACTTCCGACCCCGAGCAAGATATTTATACTTCAACTTTTGCATGCAGCTCCTGAAGTTGTCTTGGAAGAGGGGCGGTGGTAAGTCCGCATGTGCGGCGCTTCCTAGCCTAAACCCCGAAATCGGAAAGCACTTCTGGGGAACCAGAGGAAAATATCTACCCACCAACCAGCTCTTGACATTGGTGGAAGAATTGGGCCATGAGTGGGATTCGGTCGTCCTGGAAGCAAAGGATGACTCCCTAAATGACGAGGGGGACGACGAAATCCTTCTCTCTGCTATTGCAGGACAGATCAAGGAGAAGAATCTCATCGAGGAGAGTGAAGATGAAGACGATAGTGATGGTGGTGATGTTGGTAACGAGTGGAAGGAGTGAATGATCTTGGGACTGGACTTGACTTTATTGTAACTATTGTAGTTGTAGAATAGGCAAAATGTTCGTGAACAATTATGGATTTCTTTTTCTTTTTTTGAAAAAATTAAATCTTGGTATCTATGTGATGTTGTAGGTGACCTCTACAGAAACGCTAACCATGTCCTTTTTGTAAACAGCTCAACCCCCGTTGCGTAGCCTCTGATTGGAAGAAGATATCCTTAGCGTCGTGTTAAGAGGTCACGTGGGAGGAAGCAAAGCTGCAGATGTCTGAAATTCGAGGTCAGCCTGAATTATTGAAGTTGTCGAGAAGAGCGATGCTGATGCTGAAGATTTGGATTTGGTACGGCTTCTGTCATTATCGTTGCTGCCGGCCGCCTTTGGTACCGTGAGTAGCGTCTAAGTATACCAATCTTGCTGTCAATTACTGGCTGGCCAATGACATTCAATACCGATATTTAGCGCCAGATTTGAAACACATAAATCTCAAGGGTTTGAAATCATCGTCTAGACTCTGTGTGTTATACTTCTCTGTTCTTAGGTACTCAAAATGCGCACGTCTGCGCACGTCTTGATCATCATGTCACGGTGAGATGAGTATACACCCAATAGATCAGCCCGGAAACCACTCAAGCTTTCCCAGCTTCCTTCCACGCCTCCTCCAGCTTCAATGGCTTGATATCGGGAAACACCTTATTCAACAAAGTCCCGCTCTTGTAATCAAAAAGCCCCTCCTCCATCCACAATCCATACTGCGAAAAGATCGCCTGCATGATTGGTCTCGCGACTTCCGCCCCGCCAAACGCTTCGTACATTGTCGTATATCCAGGCAACTCAGTCACCTCTCCCTTTTGTAGTTTCTCAGTCGTGTCGTACGACACGTCGAATTTGACACCTTTGCCCGCTTCCGCCGCTGCCACGATCTCGTTCCAGGTTTTGACATCCGCGGCAATGAAGTACGCTCGCTCCCACCTCTCTAGAACAGACCTTATAGATCCTCCACACTAATGTACAAGCTCTCAAAAGTTCTACAGAACACATTGATATATCGCTTCACATGCCCATTATGGAAAGACCTTGCAGAGCATTTAGATTTATTTCCCAAGTACTATAAGCTTTGGTCTATACATGGTCTATACATGGTCTATACAGAGAGCATTTACCGTCTCATAAACCTTGTTCATGTGTATGTAGATCCCCCCAGCCACATAGACTACCTTTACACAATTGTAACCACAGTAAGCTAGGGGAATACATACCGATTAGTCAGAGTAACAAGATTGGTCTCCTGCGGTGAATGACACGCTGTACACTGGTACCCTATCATTCTGTTGCTTACGCTGTCCCCGTGTCTCGCGAGACAAGATCAGGATAATATGCAGTTGGTTTGCGACATGATTCTCGTATGACGGACGTCGATAAAACGCCGCGACATTGGAGGTATTAGATGTCGGATCGGACTTTCACTCCCCACAAATCAGTCTCGCTAATGATAAGCTTAAATCCAGTCGTTCTGGGGCTGCCGAGCGATCGAAGGACCCGAAGTCCGAGTTTGAGAACCTGGTCATCTGAATGAATTGTCTCTCTATACGGATTCTTAGTTCCAACGAGCCACGTACCGTATCTCGGAAGCGAGGTTCTTGGGTCGTATTAACATGACTTTATCGGCCTACTGATTACGTCGTATAGGAGGAGGTTAGAAAGCATTGATACCGAAGTGGTGAGAAAACACTTCATGATCGCCGATTACTAGGGCCGATCTGTTGAGAGACGAGATGAAATAGGCCCCCACAGGAACGTGATAGCCAAAATCAGACTTGTTTGTGTGAGGTGTGTTACGAAGAATGTTGGTGTTTCATCTGAACTACGTGCCAAGGCGAAGTGCAGATCGAGGGACGCGAGGGAATATCTTTGCAACGGAAGCATATTTCGCGAACAAACACTTTTAGAACACGACAAATGGAAAGTACAGAGAGAAGGTGCGGGCTTTGTGTCGCATGTAGGACAGAGAAATGAAAAGGACAATGCATTGAGATTTGTATCTTTTGCCTTCTCCTCAGTGAGAGACGAGGTGCGCCCAAGAGATGCTGGGCATCTTGGACAAGGCTGGGGCCAAAGAACGATATATATCGTCGTTTCTAACGCGTGTGCTTACACGTGAACGCTATTTCGTCGGGTAGTACTCGGCGTACATTTAACAATGGGAATCAGGCCCGGCCCTTGCAGCATAATGCTGGGTCTTATAAAACAGTTAACAGGGAGAGACGAACACACCGTGTACGTCTACGGTAAAGCTTAGATGAGATGGCTCGTTTTATAGCCCCTGAATGAACTCATGGTACGTAGACGCGCGCGCTATTCCTGCAGTTGAATATCGTGCCTTTGTCCGAGAGGCTCCGCTTGGAGGATCGAATGCAAGATGTGAGAAAGTAATTGTTTTAAAATCGTTTGAAGTTTGTTCAGTGGGCGCAATGAGTGACGAAAACCTGGCAATCCGTGATCGGCCGCCCAGGTGCCCAGATATTGGACGACCGCTGTCACCCGTGAGAGACAACAATTATTCAGCAACAAGAAAGTTGTAAAAGTTAAATCGCAATTTACAACGAGCTCCTGTATAACGCAATAGGATAGATAAACAATGATAAATAACGCATGTAAAGCATATAAATGTTTATATGCTTTACATGCATACAAAAAAGGTAACACGGTTATAAGACAATAAGTAAGGGGTAAGTAGTTAATTTCTATCTATCGCGATATACATATTGTGCTGATTGATTGCAGCCTTAATATATTGGTACATCGCGATATATTGCATGGACTAATTGCAGTCTTAATACATTAATATATCGCGATAGATCAGTGCGATAAATCGATATATTAAGCCTTATGGGCGATTGATTAGTGCGATACATCGCGATATATCGATATATTAAGACTGCAATCAATTAGCGCAATATATCGCGATATATTGTTTATTATTATTTATCTATCCTATTATATCATATAGGCGCACGTTATGATTTGCAATCTTGATTTTCGTAATTTTCGTAATTTTCGTAATTTTCGTGATTTTCTTGTTGCTAAATAATTGTTGCACGAAACCTGTTAACAGTCCACCGTACAACGGCGGTGCGATTGTGGTCTTCAAATCCCTGCTTCATCTATCTTCTCAAAGAGTTTTACTCGTAAGATATCGGCTCTTACATATATCAAAGTACATAAGGATTTGTGGAGTTGTGGTTAAGACGGAGTGGTCTCCGCCCCAACGCTAACCTCAATCGGTCAAGCCAGGAACTGATAAGTCATATCCCTGTGCATAACCTGAGGCTCGTGTCCAACGCACTACACAGTACGCGTTACAGAACCCAACACCTTCCCAAAATCTCTCCGCTTACCCTAACCCACCCTATAGGACGTGCAGCTGTTATGCTGGGCCTCAGTTTCCTGCTGCTTAGAGTGATGAAGACTGGGCGCTCCAGGCTTGTGAAACGGGGATACTGGCCGGATGTGCAGGATCCTTGTATTCGAGCAGAGTGGTCTGTGTGGCACGCCAATTCCTCTGTGCTTCAGCCTCAGAAGGGGCTTCGGAGGAATGCGATTGTTAGGGTCTAGAGACACATGGCTGTGCCGTATGCATGGACTCAAGTCCCTGGAACGGTTCAGTTCACGAGTATAACAAAAAGGCTATGCCTCGCTTTTCTTCCAACGTGGTTGTGTAGTGTACTGCTGAGTCGAACATGCATATTCCAAATTTGGGTTGATTGTTCCTTTTTCTTTATATCTATACCGCCTGGTGTAGACACTTCAGTACTATCATCCGGCATATTCCCTTTCTATCACATACATAATTACTCCGGCGCATATAGTCACCAACATCCATCATGGTCTTGTGCCCAGTTCCAAAAGTTTGCGTTTTCCTCCTAGCAACATATCTCAGTACGGGAGTTTCTGCTTCATCATCAGATGGCCTCACTACCTCACGAGTACTACGAGCGGCGACGAAGAAATCAGATTTTGCTCGACGGAGCATGAGGATTACACCGAGGTTTGAGAATGAACTTGCATATATTGAGTGTAAGTCAACTCCACCTGTAACAGTTGTACAATTCACTTATACTTGAACAGCGGAGAACGGTTGGAGTGGTAGCCCTATTTTCGCGTCACAAGTCAAGCTTGGCTCCGAGGTCCCAATATTACACTTGGAGGAAATTGAACACCACTTGCAAGATGTACAGTGTGGAGAGGGAACAATGAAGCTACACTTCGTGGACATGGTCTCGGCAAGAGACGCGAAGGCATCTTGCTCTGGACCAAATGGAGGCCGAATCATCACCTCCCATAATGGCTGCAACACAGAAGGCGAACGATCGGTTTACAAGTAGGCATATAACTCTGAACATTTGACCATAACACTAATTTTCTCAGGGTCAATGACGCTACCCTTTCCGCTGACGAACATATCCTTGAACTCGCCGTTGTTGAGTCCACTTGGAAAGACGCCTTTAAGCGTTTTGACATTACCTTTGGTTATACCGCCGATGACCACCTATTCCGTCGCCACTCGGACTTTGAAAGAATCAGGCGCCGACAAGACTTCGACATCCCTACAGATACACCTGAAGATGTCATCTCACAGTCTTTCGATGTCTCGTTGTCTTTGATTGACGCCCCGTTCGGACTGCCTGCTTTCGTCACTGACTTGGTTCCATTTCCCAGCATTCCGATCGATTTGAGATGCAAAGAGTGCAGCACGACTGGAACAGTAGTGCTGACACAGGGCGCGATCAACATTAATCTGACTGAGATCGCCGATATCGTGCCTGACAACGAAAGCTTCATCACTGGTGGATTCTTCGAGTTGGCTGCTAATGACTTGAGCGCTCATATCGAGTTGATCGCGAAGCCAATCCATAGCGACAAATTTACAGTTTCTCTTCCAGGCGTTCCAATCCAAGGCTTTGTTATCCCAGGTATTGGTGAGGCGGGTGTCACCTTCGATCACTCCCTCGAAGTGAGCTACGATATCACAGAGTCCATCGAGGTGACGTATGGTTTCGAAGTAGTCGTAAGTCCATGACTCACGAATTGCAGCTATTTTTACTAACAGCGTTCAGGTTCCGAGCCCCTCCACTATCAGGCTCGAACTCACTGATTTCGCCAAGTCGAGCGTTGTTGGGTTCGCTGATACTAAATTGACACCTTTACCTTTCAATGCCAACATCACCGATATCAACATCCTCCTCGGCGCTGCCTACCTACCTAACATTCCTATTGGATTCAAGTTTCTTGACCAATTGACCGCGCAAGTCAAGGTCGGTATGGATCTACCTCGCTTGGATCTACGTCTCACAACAAGAGACGGTGTAGACGAGCAGTGCAAGCCTGTCGTCGACCTGCCCGGGGTTTTCAGCGAGCTTGGACCACTCGTGCTGGCTGAGGCGAATGTTAGTGTTAGTCTCGATGTGGCGGCGGACTTCAAGTTCCTTCTTCTTCCCCTTGTCCCTGCCTTCGACCCAGCGGTCAACATCTTCGAGACAACGTTTCAACTCCTGCCATCTTGCCTCGCAGCAGACAAAGGCTTTGTGCCAGTTTCTCAAGTCCTTGCTATCGCCACGGGTCTTGGGAACTACACACCAGCCGCTACCACTGTTCTTGGGAACTACACACCAGCCGCTACCACTGTTCTTGGGAATTACACACCAGCCGCTACCACTGCTGCTATCAGTACCTCGACGCCTTGCCCTACGTCCACTGTCGGCGTTACGCATTCTCAAACTTACGTCTCTACTGCCACTCCGATTCCGATTTCTAGCTCCGCCATCGCAAAGTATAGTAGTGTCATCGAAGGTAGTGGATACTCAGCTCCCCCAGCCCCGTACTCGCCACCTGCGAGCGTAACGAGCCACTTCACTGTTGCCCCAAACGAAACCGGCGGATACTCAGCTCCCCCAGCACCATACTCGCCACCTGCGAGCGTAACGAGCCACTTCACTGTTATCCCGAACGAAACCGGCGGATACTCAGCTCCTCCAGCCCCGTACTCGCCACCTGCGAGCGTAACGAGCCACTTCACTGTTACCCCGAACGAAACCGGCGGATACTCAGCTCCTCCAGCACCATACTTGCCACCTGCGAACGCAACGAGCCAAAAGACTCTTGCCACGAGCGGAACCGGCGGATACACTATTCCTACCAATTCTCCTGTGGAGTTTCCTGGTGCTGCGACGCGGGAATTTGTGCCTAGTTTGAACTGGTCAGCCTCTGGATGGCAGATTATGGTACTGGGCATGGGTCTCGTTGGCGGTGCTATGATGACGTTGTAATGGTGATATATGGAGCTTTGAGCGACTGTATTAACACCACGGACGCTCTGTGCTTTGTTTGTTGCACTGATTTTCTTCTATACCCCTTTCGTTCCACACGGTCTTTGCGTATGATATGTACAGGAGGGAGCCCATGATGAATACTAGATGGGAATAATTTGTAATTGGGAGTTATCTTGTAATGAGTATGTAATTAGCTATTGTCGCGTAGGGTGCTCACCTGATCTACACGATTATCCTCACAAGCTCGATAGATCACCGAAACTCGGCTGACTATCTGATGCTTACATGATCCTTAGATCTTCGGACAGACGTTCTTCCGCTCCGTTGGAGCGGTATATAATCTCCTTTGTTACATAGTCTCAGATAGACACTGATCAATTATTCTTTTCACTCGATCACCTGAATGACACTTCCCAGCTCAATTCTACCTCCATAGTTATTTATACCATCTCACATCTTTCTTGCGTCCTGTCTTACGAATATTAGGTTGTCAGCCCGCACTCATCCCCTTGCGTCTTTTGAACTGTCCTCATGGGTGAACCTGTGCGCGCACTGGCTGCGCCAAGCCTGTGAGAAGGAATTTGTGCGTCAACCCACCCACTACATTGGTGAAATGTTATGATGCAATGTGTGGAGAGTTATCTCACGATACCACATTTGGAATTCATTCTCTCCTGGATGGCTCTAGCCATTGCCCGCCAACGCTTTTCTAAGCTGTTCGCGCAATATAGGCCTTACTATTAGCGAGTGAAGATCAATGTTATTCAAGCGACCTCGGCTGCAAGGATCAAATATTGGATCGCCTTCTAACACGCTCCGACTGCGTATATGGGTATGAACTTTCAACAGAGATCACGTGACGTGTTGTCAGGCTGCTCATTTAATTGACCGCCAATTGCTGACTTATTTCCGACTGACATTTGGGCAATAAGAGAAGTCTGGCGTTGGCAATAAAGACGATATCGTCGCGAAATTGCAGCTCATCTGGATCTGTTTGATGGACGTGGTGAGTTTCTGTCAAAAGCGTTTGATATATTTCTGTCCAAGGATACTTCGGACTTTGGCCAATGCACAAATTGATGATTCATGAAATATAGGGTAGAACGGTGTTTAGTTCCTCTCACTGGCTGTTTATACTCTGGTTAATAAGGGGTTCCTTTCCAACTTGCAATGATAATAAATAAGAAGGCGATAAGACAGGACGTAATTTTGTATACATTAATGCATAATTACAAAAGGGGGATACCCTGTAATATTAATCTACACTGATTATTACGCAATGCTAATTCATCCCCCTTTGTCCTAAGCTATAGCACTCCACCTTGCATTACCTAACTGCGCCTTACTTGTTATGCGATGCCCTTCGTAGCCATATTCATCAGCCATCCAACTCCTGATCGGCCTGCCACCTCGCTACACCACAATACCCATCATTCTTCACTACCCTCAAGTCATGGCTTTACTGGCTGACTGGCTCCAGCCAAACCGCTGTTCGCCCGTTAATTATAACCGAAAAGGAGGCCTCGCCCATGCTGTCCGCGACTGCCGTCTCTGTTCCGAGTCTGTACATCTTTCCCTGTTCCATATTCTTGAAGCCTAGAGTAAACCTCCCAGACCCTCTCCCGTTATACAACACCAACTCGACGGACTCCCCATCGTGCGAGTACGCCTTCGCGACAAGAACATCCGGGAATGGGACATGATCCAAGATTGGCGCGCGGAAGCAGTGATCTGGCGGCCCTTCCTTGAGCAATCTGATCCAATCTCCATGGGCACCCAACCTCGACCTCAAGGCACTCGCCTGGCTTATAGTCGACAAGCCCTTATTCTTCAAAGCGCCGGTGCGGGTTTCATACACGGGGTAGTCCTCCTCGTCTATCTGTCGCAGGAGCTCGTCACGAATCTCGTAATCGCCGAACTCACTCGCGACTCCAGCTATGGCGAGTGTCACGTATCCTCTGCCGCTCTTGTAGTTGCCTGGATCTAAATTGTCAGCACCCACAAGGTTGATTAACTCGAGACGGCCGTCTTCCGTCCAGTGAAGATTCTCCTTCTTCATAAGGGCCCAGTGACGATGCGCGAGGTGCGGAAGATATGGTCCACAGTAGACGCTCGGCATCGCGTCTGAAATTGCTCCGGCAAGACCTGGTATTGTAAAGCCTGTGATCTCGCTTCTAATAGGTAGGATAGTGCCATCCACGTTGGAAAACTCGGTTGTAAGGGCGGCCTTAAAACGATCCTTCAGTCTGTCTCCATAATCGTTACCCAGGACTTTATCTGAAGCAACTAAGCCACCCATGCCAACAAGGTTGCATAAAGTGTAGATCCAATTCGGCTCGCACGGATACATAGAATACGGATTCTGATCCATGTTGCGAAAGACGGCATCAGCTATGCTTGGAAGATCATATTTGTACCTGCAGTTCTCAGTGACGACAAACTCCATGGATCCTTTCGTAGAATAGCGATCATCGCGGGTGGTAATTTGGTACAGCGCCACTGCAAGCAGGATGTACCCAGAGACCATCTACAACTAGTCAGTAGCATTCTATGCCGACAAGGCTACACACTGACAATGTTGTCTTCTTTGATAGGATCCCAATCGAGTGTGAACTTGCCCAGAAGTGATTCCCATTTCCAGAAGCTGTCGTACCTCTTGTTAGCAAGAACCTGCAATCTAAGAAGAACCTTTTCAAAGACTCACTTCATCACTGGTCTTGTCATCGATTTCTCAACCAGACCTCGTTCAGCCTGCGAGAGATATCCGTGGAAGTTCGGACAGTAGTTGTTCTGGAAGCCAGCAAGCTCATAGACGCCCTGATAGAGTTGATATCGAATGGCTGACGTTTGGAATTGATCGATGACATCGTGGTACGAAAAGTCATCCTTAGGCGCAAGGCCCATCTCTAGGATCCATTGCACAAATCGCAATGTTCGCTCATCGGCCTCTCGGGATCCTGGAGCGGGCGGAGCCTGGGCATTGACTTGATTTTCCTGTACCGCATTCATGAGGAAGGCGTTTCGCTCGTCGCGCTTCGTCCTAGCGTTGCGGTTTGCGACTTGTGTTTTCCATGTTATGTACGCCAAGCCAAGTAGACACCACGCAGTGACAACGACGCCGGCAGATTCGAAGACAGTATCTCTCACCAGAAAGGTCGCAGCCAGGGAGGATCCTAACCATAGAGAGATCGGGAACGCGAGTCCACCACAGCCGAACCACATGAACAGAACCAGCGGTACAGACGCCAATGTTAAAAGGAGAGCGAAGATGGAAGGGAATGTACAAACAGCGACGAAGCCAGCACCCGGAAACAGGAGACTTAATCCAGCCGTCCGAACCCTTGTATCATCGGCCTTGTAAAATGTAGCAAGGCCGACGATGAAAAGGAGGGCATATTGTACAAGTGAACGTGTTTGGTAGTAACGTTTAGCATATCCTTTGCCACATTGGTCGGATATCAGAACATCTTTGCCTGTAAGTACACGACAGGCAAAAATTGGAGGCCATTCTTACCTTTCCATTGGAAACCACCAATAGGTGCATACTCTGACAGAGGGAAGAAATTTTCATCTCCGAACTTCTCTGTAGCATCGGTGCGGGATGTTAGGGCAGCTGTTGCTGTTGTCGTCGCTGGCATCGCGTCCATGGTAAGCCTGAACAATTGTCGGACCAGGAAAACAACCAAGGCATAGTCTGCTCTTATCTACAATGCGAATCTCTCGAGGACCTTGCCCGGGTTTCCAGGTGGAGATTCGCACCAATAACCAGAGCCAGAATACATCGTTTGCAATTAATTTATGCCTAGTTCGGTTATCCTCAGTCGCACAAATTCTTTCAAAAGTCACTAAGCCGCATGCGGTGGATTGAAGGCAAATGGAAGCCTTTGTCTTCGCTGGAACACGAGTCACCACCTGACTCAAATATATGAGCACGTATTGGTAGGTGGGTTTATCGCTTCTCTTTGATGACTCGAGTAACACACGATCTTGGAGTTGTTTACCTTTGCCACATTTCTCCGGTTATCACTCTATCGAACATCCATCTTCAGAAGACAAGTCATTATTTGTGAGTCAGGAATATGGCATGCTGCGTTATCACTGCCCTTGTGATGAACAGGCTCATCAAGGCTTGCGATGTGTTTGACTTCCGCTTAGTGCACATCAAATACAACGACGATGAAAGAGGCAGCTGTGCTCCGATCGAGAGTGAAGAAGGGACAAACTTCGGAATGTGCCGTATCAGCATTGACGGAATGACCTGCGGCGCTTGTGTCTCGAGCGTCACAAAGGAATTGGAAAGCCTCCATGGCGTGTTTAGAGTGGGTGTATCACTCGCTTTGGGTCGCGCCAGCGTGTCCTACGATCCTACGTTCACTGGCTCTAAACAACTGTTGGAGGCCATTAGAGGGATAGGATACGATGCGACACTTGGGGAACGGAGTATTAATGAAACAATCGAGCGGTTGCGACAATCTCAAGAGTTGGAGCAACTCAGAGTGGCTATCTCATCGGCGAGCATCTGCGCGACAATCATCCTTGCACTCGAATACCTGGAAATCTTGTCAGTCTTCGACACCTCACCACCAGTGGTTCCTCGTACACAGAAATTGGTCTTGCTCTGCTTAGCCTTCAGAGTCCAAATTTGGGATGCATGGTCGATACACCTCCGAGCCTGGACTGGGAAGAGCAGACAGACTGCCACAATGGACACTCTTTTGAGCATATCACTTCTCCTCGGAATCTGCCTAACGACAATACAATCTCCTCTTCAGACTTCATCAGATGCTCGTTACTACGTGTCATCTGGGTCTTTCCTGACTGTTATCATTCTTGCTGGCAAGTACCTGGAAGCGATTCTTCGGAAGGAAAGTAACTCCAATCTTGCCGCGCTTTACGAACTGCAAACAGAGACGGAAATCTATTGGTTCTCGCAGAGCAAAGTTAGTATTACACGGGCCCTGGAAATACGTTCATTAACACCTCTAGGTTGCGGTCCCCGGATCTCTGCTCAAGAAAGGCGACGACATCCTAATCCAACCGCAAGCTACGATACCGTGTGACTGTTACATCTTAGACGGCAGTTCTGCAATCAATGAGTCAAACATCACAGGCGAGTCATTACCCGTAGTCAAGGATGTCGGAGACTTTCTACTAGCTGGCACTAAGAATCTTTCACGACAACTAAGAGTGATCGTGTGCAAGGATCAAAGCGAGTCTTCTCTTGCCAAGATTATAGAGGGTATAGTAACAGCCACTGAGCAGCGATCTGAAGACACTGAGCCTTTAGGCGTCGTGATGCGAGGATTTGTATTTGGCGTAATCTTCTTAGCTGGCGTGGCATTCACACGTAAGATGTACCAATCCCGACATTTGAACATGGTCGCATGTTTCACGGTTGCTTGCGAGAGAGCAACAACAGTCTTGGCTGCTGCTTGCCCATGTGGGATTGGTCTCGCAACACCTTCTGCAGCCATGGCTGGTGTAGGTAAGTATCTTAATGCTCCTTCAAAATGCAGGTCACCTGCTCACTGAACGATAGATGCTGCTTATGCACAGGGTGTGCTGTTAAGTGGCGGGATCAGAACGATGGAAGCTCTTCAAAAGGCCACACATGTAGTCATGGACAAAACGGGCACGTTGACGCAAGGACGGCTTTATGTCACCTCTTTTCAGTTCGACGAAAGTCTGAGGCTCAACAGGAAATTATGTCATCGGTTATTAGCAGCAGCCGAAGTGGACGAGGCACGCATCCATCCTGTTGCAAAGGCAGTGTTCAAGTGGGCATTATCGAATGCTGATTTGACGTCCACTTCGATGTCAAGGACTCGCAATTTTACACAGGTGCTTGGAAAGGGAGTCAAATGCGAAGTGAATGCCCACTCGGATGAATGGATCTCGGTTCACGTAGGAACGCCAAGGTTCCTTGAAGAGAATCAGATCGTCATCCCTCAATGCGCATCGAGGAATAACTCAAGTGCTTCAATGGTCTACTTCGCTTTCGACAAACGTTATGGAGGTCGTCTTTATGTGCAAGTAAGTGAGCTTTACAGAACGAAAACGAATAGCACGGTTGACATTAGCGATTAGGATACTCTCCGACAAGAAGCCTGCTATGTCGTAGATGCTTTGCTGAAGCATGGTCTTCAAGTCACTATGGTGAGTGATGTCTGGCCCTGAGCCGAGGGTACAGTCTTACACTCTTATGTTAGTTAACAGGCGACACGGCCATGGAAGCTGAGCGTATTTCATCTACGCTGAAAATTCCCGTACTTGGCTCGCGCGCGTTGCCTTCTGACAAGATGCAATACGTCAAGGATCTCCAACAACAAGGCCATCGTGTCGTCATGGTAAGCGTATCCGATCTGACTCACGAACATTTCTAAAGCGTGAAAGGTTGGTGATGGCATGAATGATTCTTTGGCCCAAGCAGCAGCCGACGTCGGCATCTGCATCTCCCTTGCTCAAGATTGCTTCTCCGGCGCCGGTAGCGCGGTCATAGTGTCAGGTAATCTGACATCTGTCGCGTCCCTCTTCTCAATTTCCAAGCAAGTCGTGGCTCAGGCAAAGCTGAATATCTGGTGGGCTTTGATCTATAACATTGTGGCAATAAGTATAGCCATGGGCCTTTTCGAAGAATGGGGTGTCTGTATAACAGCGTGAGATGTCTAGCGTGGTGCGTGAACTTGGTAACAGTACTAACAAGTGTATAGATCAACTGCTGGGAGTATGATGGCGTTCTCAAGTATCAGTGTACTCTCTATGAGTCTCTACTTGAGGCACCGACTTCGGTCTGAATCTTCTTTACCTACATGAGCTCATGTATTAGCCTGTTCCGAGAATCCTGCCATCCCTAGGTGGCTGGTGTTCGAAGCGTCATAGTCAGTCTCAGACGAGTCAATGCATACTCTGAGGCAGTTTCAGTGAAGGAGATCAAAGCTTATGGCAACGCGGCCAACCAGACCTGACGTACTACGGTACAATTAGATCTGTAATTAGTACAGCTCTAAAATAGTAAAAGGTACTACATTACAGCTGCACGTGATCGTTAGTACGTCGTGCCGTCAATAGTAGGCAGCTGCACGTGATCTAGCACTTAATCTAGCACGTACTGAAGCACCCCGATAGTCATGGAGTCACGTTATTTTTCTATATATAGATGCCCGCCAAGGTGAATTGAGGGCGTGGCAATTCTTTGACAAAGGTAGTTCTGAGTGGCTGGTGTTAGGTATTTCCTGGATTCGTCTGGCACGTGACTCCAGGACCTGTGACGTTGACTTCAATTGATGAGTAGGGAAACAGCTATATACAAGCTTGCAAATCCTACTATATAGGGTTACTAAGCTTATGATATAGGCTTACTATTATCACCAATATATGCCTCCTATGGGCTACTGTAGTAGCCGTACTAATTACGGTCGTATTTCTAATCAGACCATGTGTATGTCACGTGCAGGTCTATTGTCAATGGTACAGATCTTGTTGCCTGCGATTGCAAGAGCGTTGTGTAGTCTTAGTACCTTATGTAAGCAGTACTAACGCTGACAACTAATCTGTATCACCCTGGCACGTGCCTGGATGCCTGATCAGCCAATGTACGGTGGTGACGCAACACCATAACAATAAGCATACAAAGCCAGTCAAGAAACAGCTTGAACTCATCTTAGACCAAACGCAATCATGACTTCAACCACCACAGGACATGTTCACACGGAAGCTTTTGACGATGGTTACCTCCAGGTTTCCCCTCTTCACAAGATCTACTACCACCAATACGGCAAAGCCGATGGAAAGCCTGGTAAGCTGCATCATACCAACCAACACGAATCAATCAACTCACATTTTCCAGTAATGTTCCTCCATGGTGGCCCAGGGAGTCAAACGAGCATCGCCAATACCGTGTTTTTCGACCCATCTGTCTACCGTGTCGTTCTTCTGGATCAACGCGGCTCCGGGAAATCGCGTCCGATAGCCGAGATCAAGGAGAATACGACACAGCTCCTAGTGCAAGACGTGGAAACGCTTCGAGAAAAACTCGGCATAAAAAAATGGCACATGGTGTTCGGTGGCTCGTGGGGATCCACGCTCGCTCTCGCATACGCCGAGACACACCCTCGGGTCGTCGGCAGCTTGGTACTACGCGGTATCTTCTTGGGCGAGAAACAAGAAGTAGCCAAATCGACGTCGGGATCGCTCAGCGGCCAACTGCGACCGCAGGAGTACGAAGAGTTCCTGTCTTACCTCCCCGAAGAGAAAAGAGGAGATCCACTGCAGGCGTTCCACGAGATGTTCGTCGGAGAAGATAGGGTGAAGGCAGAGGAGGCTGCGCGTGTCTGGGTCAAGTGGGAGAAGTCCACGTCTACTCTCCTGTTAGATGAAGATGCCTTGGCCAAATTAGACGAGGACAATTATTCAATCCGGTTTGGTGGGTCAAACGTTGTTACTGACAAAGTGGACTTACTGATGCTGTGTGAAGCGACCATGGAGACGCACTACTTTGTCAATGGGGCCTTTCTGGAGGACCAACAACTTTGCAAAAATGCTTACAAACTTAAGGGCATTCCCGGTAAGTCTTTTATAGCCCAGCTTCCATTTTGCTTCATACAATACTGATATGTCTGCTAGTGAGTATCGTCCAAGGCAGATACGATATCGTCTGCGCTCCCGACTCGGCCTGGAGGCTGCACAAAGCGTTACCAGAGTCGAAGTTGTACTGGATTCCGGATGCAGGACATTCTTCCACAGTGAGTTGCCCCAGCTCTGCAGTCGAAGATGGGGGGAGGTTGGACTGATCAGACACAGGAGCCGAGCACGTTCAAAAAATTAGTCGAAATCTGTGATGAGTATGCGAAGTCGGATCTTCACTTATAGGATTTGAGGGGTTCTCACCTAATTCATAGGTAAAGCTGATATAGACGAATTGTATAATTGAGATTGTCATTCCCGGGTGAACGAAAAGTTCGCGATACTGTCACGTGAACCGTTATACCACTTAAAGGATTTCAATGCCAGTGAATCGCTTACTCACCTATCCACTACAATCACTTGCATTGATCAAAGTTGGTTAGGCTTCAAAATGACTATGCTCGCTCGCCATGGGCGTGGGAGTTGTTTCTGTCTTTGGAATACCAGCCAGTTAACCAGTATGCGTTCAAAGGTCATAAACCAAACGAGCGATGAAATGTTGGACATGAGCTCTGAAAATCCGAGAGTCCCGTAGACACCAAAATCAATTACATGCACACATGAGAGTGTCTTTGTGTTCTCGAACATAATTGGTTTGACCCCCTTAGCCTTTTAACAAACAATTATACCACAATCACACCACCGCCCGTCCTAGTCTCAATGTGCACGAATGGAAGTCCATAATGACCAAAGCAGACGCACACGAGACTGATGCGAGGGGTGGGAGCTTTTACTCGTTTAAGAAAGGCAAGATAGCGGGGAATGAGAGTCAGCCGAGAAGCGCTTTCACATGCGCACTGTAGTGAGCTGTAAGCCATGACAAGACACTTAATTGCTGGAGGGTTGACATGAATGTGGATCAGGCGTATAAGAGACAGGTAGTGACTATCAGAAAAGGCTGGAGATGTGACGATAGACACAGTGAGGGATATTGAGCGGAGAAGATGTGGACGGCGAGAGACAACGAATGATCGGAGTCAGATACATACAACAATCTTTGTGTTGAATATGGGACTGGGGAAAAGTCGTTACCGTGGTATCATATCTACAAATCAAACTCCAGCCTGTGCCTTTATAAGCGCCGGACCGCAACATCGTCTCCCGTTGTACTACACAAACAGCTTCCGCTATCGTAGCCTAAGATCATAGTGAAGACTTTGAAGCAAAGTGGGGGAACACATGTTCCAGCCCACCAACACTGGGGTCTGTTTTCTTAGCATCTGGGTTCAAAGCCGAGGAAGACCCCGCGTTCGCCTCGCTGAACGGATCACAAGGCAACGACTGCATTGTCTTTGAGGCGTCACCATCTCCACCATGTACCTTGGACACCTTATCGTTCACATGCTGCTCCAGCAACGAATGCTGGGAATAATCGAGTGGTTTCGGTAGTGGCGCGTTCTGTTCTGCTCGGTTGGTTTCAAACACATCGTTTCCAACGATGGTCTCGCTCTGCAAGCGTTCTGTCTGCGCTAACTGAGCTTCCTCGATTGGGGTCGCTATGTCTGTGTCCCCCTCGCTCGTGTCCGCTTCTTGGACTTTTGCGAACTTGTTGTCTGTATGCTTGTCAAGCCACTCATACTGGGCTTGCTCCAACCTAAAGTTCTCCTCAATCTCCTGCGCAAGCTTGTTGACCTCGTCCTGGAGTTGCTCGTCCCGACTCTTCTTCGCCTTCTCTTTATCGGACTTGGGCTGTTTTTCTGGCGCCGTCATCGCCCACATAGCCTCCAACTCCTCAAGCCATCCGCATGCCTCCGCTAGTTTCCTCACTTGACCATCACAGTCCCCAAGCATGAGTACATCGTCCGTCCGCGAACCCAGACCTCCAACAGCCTCCGAATTTATGAGAACACGTGGCGTACCGTCGTGGGCAAACGAAGGGAGCTGTGAGAAGGGCGCAACGGAGAGGGAGGTGCCCATAACTATGATAAGGTCGGCAGTGGAAGGGAGATCCCTGTTGTCGAAAAATGCTCCTGGGAGCTGCTCGCCGAAGAACACGATGTTTGGTTTGACCAGACCATCGCAGGGCTCTCCCGAAGGAGATTTGTGTAGGCAGTGTGGGACTGACTTTTCGTTTATAGCTTTGAGCATGAGATCTTTGGGGAATGAGCCTTTACAATCAATGCAACTCTGACTGCAAGCTAGTTAGCATGTGCACTGGGCGTCATAAGAGTCGATGTATTGCATACTTTGCAAAGCTCCCATGCGCCTCAATGATCTTGTCATCAGGCACACCCGCTTCTCTCTCCAAGCAATCGATATTCTGAGTGAAAAGTTTGAGCAGGATACCCTTCTCGTTGAGCAGATTTATGAACGCATGGGTTATCGTGGGTCTGAATTGCCCCGGGTATAGCTCCTGCGCGAGGATGTAAAACGGGAGGGGGTTGTTCCGGAAATAGTCAAGAGTGAAGACGGCTTCGGCGTAGGGCAGCTTGAGCCGCTGGAGGTTTGCGTAGAGACCGGTGCCTGGGGAGCGGAAGTCGGGTATACCTGCCGAGGTGCTGATACCCGCACCAGTCTTCTCTTGTCAGTTCATATAGAGTTGGAGGTTTGGGCAGGTGCGTACCATGACTACTATGCGCTTTGCACGGCCATCTTTAATGTATTTGCCAACAGCCTCTACCGTTCGGCTGTCAAGTGTCTGCGTTGGCGTATTCTCATCTATCGCAGACTGCTCGTTGCCCATCCTGTCGCGTCGATTCTTGCCTCTACCTTTTCCTCGCCCTTTCTCGGTGTTGAGCCACGGCTTGCTCTGCAAAAGTTGCTGCCGGTGATGTTTGTGTTTACGACCTATTTTGATGGTTGGGGGGAGGTTTTGGGTAAGCTGAGGTAGTAAGATGATGACTGCAAATTTTTATGGTGGTGCAAGTGTGACGTTTGAGAGATTGTGTCGGTGATGATTTATTTTCAGAGTTGTCGGAACCTGGAGAGCTCGAGACTGCCGTCATGCCAAGCAATTTATATATAATCCACTCGCCCCGCCGTAGGCCGAAAGAGGGAAGGCGTCAGATTACTGAAACATTTCAACCTTCATCCTGACCTTATCGTTCTTTGTGCTATTATTAGAGTATTGGTGGTCGGAGCCATCGGGATGTTTTCCAGGGCGCATGTGGTGCCTGGGTGAACATGATATTATGTGAGAAGTCCGCTGTGTAGAGAATGTATCTTTGGCACTGGAAAGTCTTATCTTCATAAAACGTGTACTCGTGCTCGGAATTCTCTGACAGCAATTGAGATATCGCGTGTTTCCCTGCACACATTTGTTAAGGATCTTCTAGAGTGTGAAGCGATTACAGTACTGTACAATGCCCAAGACTAATGTGAAGATTTCTGGCAAGTGGATTGGTTTACATCTCCATTTGACATGGTATGGCATATCAACCTCGAAAATATCCCAAAGCCAAAACCTGGTTGACGCTCAGAAACAACTTGTTAACCACTCCCATCGTGGACCGAGAACGAACCAAAAGCGTGATGGGCCAACGAGTGGAGGGGCAACTTGACAGTGGATCAAGAAGAACCCGGCTTATCCTTGCTGGGCAAAGTCGCAATCCCAGCTCATATGCACTTTCGGTGGACCTGGCAACGGAAAGACGATACTCTCAATACATCTTGTTAAACTACATGAAGAAGACTGTACCGGATCGGACCAAGGACCCGTATACTTCTTGTGCGATTACCTGGCCAATACTTAAAACTCAGCTGCCGCCCTTTTGGGAGACCTTCTTCTCCAGTGGCCTTGCCTGAACAAGTACGCCATGGAATATCTTACTTCCACATCTGCCAGAATATCAGCCACTGTCTCCTCCCGCAATGCGCTTTGGTTGATTTTCTAGAACTTTATGGTGGGGGATATAACGGGGTTTGTAATCGCCTAAGAATGGCTTCAATAGCTGACCATAATTTAGAGACAATATCTGCAGATTTGTTAGTTCTCATTTCGAGTGCAATGAGGTCAGATCTTAGGGCCTGGGGGAGGGGAGTAGAATATAGAGATTTTGAGGTGGGCTGAAAGAGGAAGTTAAGAGATAGTAATCACGATTAAGACACGGGATCAATGCGCATCCTGGAGGGCGGATATCTGGGGTTATGGTTAGGAGTTGAATAATCGAGCCCCTTGTACTCTAAGAACTAGCGTGCTCAGATCTTCCGTTTTCGCGTGGCACGTCGCGTCTTTCTATTCGTAACAACCAACCACTTCATGCTTCTCATGCTTTACCATCTTCATCAAAAGGACGCGTCAACATTCCTAACCATCGTTGTAAGTTGCATCTGGATCTGTGTAAGTTGCGAGCCAAGAACAGCAACATCCTGATGCCAATTATGGAGAGGATGCACATCCTACGCATTGTCAGCCAACCTAATCAGACCTCTTTCATTCAAGCATTCAGCATTTTCTTATGAATTTTGTCTTACATTTTAGTATTTCCCAAATCAGTCATCACCCATGACTAGACATTACGCTTTGGTGTCGCTGGTGGGCTCATCTATATGTACCTTCGCAGACGCCTTCGCCTCCGGGATATACCCCTCTGCACCGACGTGTACAATACCAACTTGTCTCACAACGAAGAAACCAAGTGGGAGGGCG
This sequence comes from Pleomassaria siparia CBS 279.74, assembly GCA_010093715.1. NCBI lineage: Eukaryota > Fungi > Ascomycota > Dothideomycetes > Pleosporales > Pleomassariaceae > Pleomassaria > Pleomassaria siparia. The sequence goes on along the minus strand of MU005767.1, from coordinate 599,626 downwards.
ATGCCCCACCACGCAAAAATCAACCCAACCGACACAATCAACTGTCGAAATTAGCGAACACCCGTCTAGATGGAAAAGATACTACTTACCGGTGCTGACGTAGAACTGATACCGGATGCAACGCACTGGCCGGCTGCTTCCACGGCGCGACAAACCGACGTATATCTCACAACTTCCGCTGGTTCTTTCGATAAGAACCCCATCAACCAATACCCATAGTTGTACGTCAACGCGAACTCGACCTGCTGGAACACGTACAACGCCCAGCCCTCGCCAAACTTGGAATCGACCCAGTCTAGCGCCGGCTTATGCGCCGTATACTTGTGTTGAATAACAAGTGCCCATGTCCAGACTCCTCCGCTGAGTACCATCATCCCGAGAAAACCGTATCGGGCGCGTTGATTCAGGGATAGACGCTTCCAGTCGAGAAATGTGCCCATAATGAATGTTGCGAAGACTTGGGCAAGGGCTGTGACGAGGGAGGCGAGGGCTCTGGATCGAACACTGAAGTAGAGGGACATGTAGGAGCCAATGTACGGTAGAGACCAGGTAACGTATAGGAAATACGGGACCCTGTACTTTGTCAGTGGCTGCTGCAAAATGATCATGAGTCGACTTACAGTAGCAGGAACTCCTTCCGAAGCATCAACTTCAGTGTTGCTTTCAATTCAGTGGCCACTGGAATACGGGGTAGCAGCTTAACACTCGTTCCGTTCCTTCTCTGGACCCTCTGGGGTGGAGACAGGAGCATCGCTACTGCGGGTCCAAGGCATTCTACATTCTGTCAGCGCAGACCCCAACCCCCACAATCTGTAAACTGACGAAGCACCACGAAGACAATATACGTCCTCCAGTTCAATTTTCCCAGCGACTTGCCGCTATAATTGAACGCTAGATTGATTGCGCCACCGAGAATCGCACCACTATTCCGGTATGCTAGCCAATAGGCCAAATATCTACCTCGAGTCTCCGGAGGCGGATAGGTAAGCATAATCGAACCTTCAGCTGCCCAGAACAATCCCGCAGTGATACCACACGCAGCGGAGCCGAGATATATGAACCATTGTGTTCCGTAACGATTGTTTTGGTACAAAGCCGCGGAGTACAGCACATATCCAGTCGTTCCGAATGCAAGTGTAGACTTGATGCCGATGTGGTTAATGACGACGGAGCCGCTGAGACAGGTGAATGTCATCAAGGAAAAGAGAACGGCGTTGCCAGCCCTTGGTAAAGTCAGTAAGGAGATAGCACTAGATGTGGAGTGGTACATACATAACGAGATAGGGTGTTTGTGCACCTCCTGCTCCAACGGATTGCATGGCATTCCAGAGACCAGGCGCGGTGAAGGCACAAAATCCCACGACAGTCGTCTGGAAGAAGACACCACGGAACCACGAGTAGGGTTGGTTGGCATTGTCAGACACTTGATCAAAGCCCTGAGAACCCTCCTCGACGGGAACGACATCGAGAGGCTTTGCGGAATCCGCCATAGTTAATGAATGGCCAAGATCAAGATCCAATAGAATGATGACTACAGGTCAAATTCCGGGAACCTGGAGACGGAACTCAGGTCAACTATGTACATATGTACATGAATAGCAAGGTTCCGGCTATCTATATCCAAACTCCCGGTACCACTTTCTCGTCTTACTTCGCGAATTGCGTGCTCCCTAGGTTTTGGCACGAAAATACGGATCTCGGCACAACCTCGGTGCTCGTAACAATCGAGTCAAGACCCATCTGTAGGCACAACATGATTCAATTACTGCCCAAAGAGATGGCAGAATTGGAGACGAAGAGACGCAGTTCATCCTACGGAAATACAGCTGGGGTCTCTAGCATTACTTTCCAAGCTGATACATACTACAGTCAAACATCCGTTTTAAGGATACCCCCTGCATAGTGATAGTGCCGTTATAGCGATTAAATCTCCGCGCACCCGCAATTTTTGTATAGTAGACGGATATTTAGGCGCCTAGGATATATCCTTAGGGTGCGTACGCTAGTATTATTATAACAGTGTAATAGGTGGATTAATTACAGGGGCCTTAGCAGTGTTTTTAGAGGTAGTTAGAGCTAAAAAAGTTGTGTTTTTTAGTGTTAATTTCGCGTATAATTGCGTATAATTACGCGTAGGTTTATAGATAAATAGTAATTAATTAATCTCTGCCTGCAAGCATATATTAGGTGTTATTTATGCCTTTAAATCTCTTGTTTATATATAATATAGGTTGCAATCTTAATCTAAATTAGCAATAATAACACAGCATTAATAAAAAAGAGCATTAATCTATTAGGCGATATTTAAAAAGTAACCCCCTATTAACGCAGAAGGAAATTGCTAATTAGGCTACTAATTACCTATAGAAGAGGATTACCTAAGGCTAGATATCTGTTTCCCTTGCAGAGAGATATTAATATCTTAATACGCAGCACTTCTCCTAGAAGGATTAATTATATAAACGCGCCTAACAACCTAAATAGCTAGTTCTTAATAAAGCTTTATTTAAGTAGTATTAAAGGCTAGAAAGCCTATAAGTGCCTATTAATAGAGAGATAATCTAAGAGGCTGCTAGGGAGCTTTAGGCACGCCTTTTATAGTACTCTAAGAAGCCTTAGGTACTAAGCTTCTACTATTAATTTCTTAAAGGCTTTAAGAAACGTTACTATATTTAGAAATATAAATAATACGGGGAGGCTGCGTTAGCTAATCTTGCAGGGGGTAAGGATTAGATAGAGGAGATTTAGAAAGAGGTTAATACGTATATAGATAAGGACGTATATAATATAAATAAGACAGGCCTATTTTAGAAGTTAGTTGTAAGGCCCTAGGGGACAGAAGGACCTGGGGTTAGTGTTAGTAGATCACGTAGGCTAAGAGTCACGTAGAATTAGGTATATATTCCCGAATTAGTGTAAGCTAGGCTTACTAGCAATTCGTCTTATCTAAGTTAGACTAGTTCTAACTATCTATCCCGCAATACTATCTCTTCTATCTCTATTACCTAATTATTAACTACTTGCCTAAGTAACCTCCTTACATTTAAATTACTCTCCTTTACACCTACGTTAAAGGTAACTAGTTACTAGATTATGTAATGTCTAGAAATCCTACCTAACCTAACGTTGCCGCGGAAGGCGTGCGTAACAACGCACCTGCCCTACTAATAGGGGCTTTAGGCTCCCCTTAATAAGGCAGAGAGGAATCTATAATACTATAGATAGAGTTACTAAAGGGATTTAAGATACCTGCGGATCTGTTGCTAGACCTAAGGGATCTAAGGGAGGCACTAGCTAGCTTAACGCTGGGCCTAGATGCTTTGCCCTCTAACCTGTAGTTACCTTCTAGATTAGCATTTTAAGGGTTAGAAGATGCCTAGGCACCTTACCCTAGGGTCTTTAACCCTGTAGGACAACTAGGTTAGCAACCTCTATGCGTTTAGGGCCCTAAGGGCAGTTAGCTAAACACTAGAGGTAGTTAACAACTTTAATAGCCTTTATTAGCCTAGAATAGTAGTAATGCAACTGCTTTAGCTTAGGAAGCTGCAGATATACTGTAATAGGCTAGAAGAACTAAAGAGGATTAGAAGCTAAGACTTCTAAAGGAAGCTAAGGAGGCTTATAATAACGGAGACCTAACCTTATTTAACTTGTTAAAGTTAGACAGAGAAGGGGAAGTAGTACTAGAAACTACAGGTTTACGAGCTGCGTTGCCTAGGCTAGAGCTACCTTATATCTTTAGGAAGAAGAATAGGTTAGACTATAACTAATAGGAACAGGATTATAAGTACTATTTTATTTAGTTACCTTATAAGTTTATAAATAAGACACAGAGAGTTAATTTTAGAGTAAGATATGTGTTAGAGACACTAAAGACTCTATAGTTAACACACAGAGATAAGAAAAGAGCCCTTAATCTATTCTAGACTCCTACTTAGCCCTATTTAAAGGACATAATGCTTAATTTATTAGGAACTTGCTAGGAACAGATGCAAAATGCTTATATCTCTATTAAAGAGTGTAAACAGAAGAGAAATTAGTCTCTAACAGAACTTCTTAACTTTCTTAGACCTTTTTAGACTAAACTAGGTTAGAACTCCTAGGAACTCTAGGTAATAGAATACATTAGATTACTTTTAGATTCTATTACTAAAGACCTAATGCTCTTACCCGTGGATGCGCGATCTACGTTAGCACAGGTAGAGGAATAGGCAAACGTTATTAGTAGACGTTATATTAGTAACAAGGGGGCTAAAAGCTTAGAGAAGGGGAAGAGCCGTAATAGAAAGCGTTAGCGCCCTACTAATAACACACAAGGGGACGCGGGGTCCCTAAAGCTAGCTAAGAAACCCCGCCTTAGTAGTAAGGGCGGTAGTTAGCCTAAAAAGGCCTAATCTGGCGCAAAAAGGTCTACGTTAGATAAATTAAAACTTACCTACTATAAATGCAGTAAGGAAGGGCATTTTGCGTAAGATTATTCTTAAGGAGATAATAGAGAAGGCAAAAGTACTAAAAGAGGGTTAGGAAAAGCTAAAGGGTAATTAGGGACCTAGTTCCCTACCTAGCTGCCTATATTAGAGTTAAAAAGGAACTTAGTAACTAGGGAACACTGCATAATGCCTTGTTTCCTAAACTAATGCGCATGTTAATAGTTAGAGTTGCGCTTAGAGTTGCTAAGGGCTTAGAAGCGTTAATAGATAGAGTATTATAATTAAATCTTATGTCTGCTTAATTTGCAAAAGAACATAATCTCCTAATTACACCCCTATCTAAGCTAATAGCAGAGACTGCTAATAGTGCAAGTATAACAGTGTATAGAATAACAGCTGCAGACGTTACTATAACTAATAGCAAAGAGAAGAAACAAGTACACACTATCCCTTTTATTATAACAGACCTTAAATAGTATCTAATGTACCTAGGGCTGCCCTAGATTAATGCGCATAATCTAAAGCTGAGTTATATTAGCTAGCGCATGTTTTTTAGGGGAATAAAGGATAAGGAGAAGACGTCGCACTCTAAGGTTGGCCTTAAAATAGCAAAAGAGTTTAACAGAACTATAAGAACCTACGGGAATAATGTATATGCCTGTATAGTTAGTTTAGTTAACATTTTGCCCTATTATAGGTTAAAGACTGCTACTTGTCCTCTAGAATACAAAGAGTATAAGGACCTAGGGTTAGTAGAGGAATTAAATAGACTTCTAGCCTATAGACCCTAAGATTTAGAGATTAAACTTAAAGAAGGTAAATCTCCGCCCTATTAACTGCTGTACAACCTGTTAGCACATAAATTAGGCGTTCTAAGGACCTATATCTATAAATACCTCTATAAGGGGTTTATTAGGAGATTAAGATCCCTAGCAGGGGCACCTATCCTTTTTGTAAAGAAGAAAGATAGTAGCTTAAGGCTTTGTATTAATTATTAGGGTCTTAATAAGATTATAATTAAAAATAGACACCTGTTGCCCCTTATTACAGAGTCTCTTAAGCGCTTATTAAGTGCAAGGTTTTTTACAAAGCTTAATCTTAAAGATGCCTATTATTACATCTGGGTAAAGGCAGGAGATAAGTAGAAGACCGCATTTAGAACAAGATATAGCTATTTTAAGTACTTAGTAATGCCTTTTAGCTTAACTAATGCACCAGCTTAATTCTAGGCCTATATTAACTAAGCATTAGCTAGGTTAATAGATGTTACATGTATTATCTATTTAGATAATATCCTAATCTTTAGTAAGACTAAAGAGGAGCATGTAGCATACGTAAAGGAAGTCCTTAAGAGATTGCGCGAAGCAAAGCTTAAATTAAACCTTAAGAAGTGCAAGTAGTATACTAGGGAAATAGAGTACCTAGGCTATATTATAGTACTAGAAGGGATTAAGATTAACTCTAATAGAGTTAAAATAATTACTAACTAGCTAGAACCACGCATAGTGTAGGATATCTAGGTGTTTATTAGATTTATAAACTACTACAGGCGATTTATTAATAGTTTCTTAAGGATTGCGCTGCCTTTAACTAAATTAACCTAGAAAGGGCTAAATGCGGCTAAAGGGGGCTAAGCACAGAGGAGGGAGGAAAGCGTAGGCCTAAATATTAGGGAGCAAGGCAGGAAGTCTTTTTAAGCTCTAAAGGATTCCTTCCTTACTGTCCTAATTCTGGCTTATTTTAAGAGAGACCGCAAAACTAGGATAGAAGTAGATGCTTCTAGCGGTGCAATCTTAGGCATTTTCTTCTAGTTAGTGCTAGAGCCAGACAAAAAGGCCTAATAGAGGCTAATTAACTTCTTTTTAAGGAAGTTAATAAAAGAATAGTATAATTACGATACTTATAACGCAGAATTATTAGCAATTATAGAGAGTTGCGAGCATTAGCGCTATTACCTTAAAGCCCTCCTCTTTAATCTTTTAACAGATTATAATAACCTTTGCTAGTTTATAGAGACAAAAACATTAAATAGCCGCTAGGTGCGCTCTTACTTAAAGCTAACAAAGTATAACTTTGTAATTACTTACTAGCCTAGATTAATAAATCCCGCTGATAGACCTTTAAGAAGGCTAGATTACATGGCTAAAAAGCAAGCTCTATTAAACAAACATAATAAGGCTTTTATTAGCCCTATGCAGGACCTCCTAAACAGAATAGAGCGCACTAAGGCTCTGTTAGTGTTAGCAGTTATAACGCGTGCTAAAAGAATGCAGGTTAAGTATAATAAGGCCGCACAAACTAACTCTAAGCTTACTAAGATCCCTGCTAACTAGGGTAAGGACCTAGAATATATAGTAGAGGATAAAGAGGATTTAGATGCAACTTCTAATAAGTCAGAGGATAAGCATAGCTAGGATAGACTAATTAGCCCTATCTAAGGCTAATTAGGGACAGTAGTCCTAAATACTCTAGAAAAACGCTTAAACGCAATTAGACAAGCGCATAACAACCCTATGTTAGGTTATTTTAGAGCAAAGCGCACACTAGAGAAAGTTATGCGCAAGTTCTAGTAGAAAAATATAAAGAAGGACGTAGAGGACTATTGCTATAACTGCATGCATTGCACTAGGGTAAAAGCTCTAAAATACTAACCTTATAGACTTCTATAACTAATTAAACCTCCTATAGGTCTATAGCAGGACGTTACTATAGATTTTATTACAGAATTGCCTCTAAGCAAGTACTTAGGGCAAGTCTATAATTTAATACTAGTAGTAGTAGATAAGTTAACTAAGATAGCCTACTATATCCTAGCAAGATCTAATTAGGATGCCTAGGACCTGGCATAAGTCTAGATTAGGGATATTATTAGACTTTATAGGGTCCTATAGCAGGTTATCTTAGACAGAGGCCCTATAATAAATTTAAAATTCTAGGATACTTTTAATTACTACTTAAATAGGAGGCGAGTTTTAACTTCTGCTTTTTACCCTTAGACAGATAGACAGACAGAAAGATAAAATCAAACCCTAGAGTAGTATCTCTAGTGTTTTTGCTGTCTAGAATAGGATGATTAGGCTATGTAGTTACTAATTGCGGAATTCGCGTATAATAATAGCATACACGCAGTAATAGGGGTGTTACTATTTAAAGCATACTATAGAGCAGACCTAAGGGGTCTAAATTAGCCTAGAATAGCCCTAGGTAACGGGGAATTACCCTTAGGGCTTAGGACTGCCGCGCATGTGCTTATAATCTAGTCTAAGTGCAGAAGGAAAATCTTAGTAAGCAATGCCTATTAAAAGGCATATTAAGATAAGAAACGCATGCACCTTAATTTAAAGATTAGAGATTAAGTAATAATATCTAATTGCTACATAAGGTTATTAAGACTAAAGAAGAAGCTAGATTAGAAATTTGTTAGACCTAGGACTGTAAAGGCCAGAATTAGCCTAACAGCATATAAAGTAGATATCCTAGGGGTTAAAAGTGTTTATCTAGTCTTCTATGTATTATTATTAGAACTATACACACTACGTAGCGTACTACTACACCTAGAGGAACTAGTTGTAGATACCTTAAGGGAATGTGGAGATAATGTGTATAAAGTAGAGAAGATCCTTTAAAGAAGGCAGAACAGTATAGGAGTGTAGGAATATCTAATTAAGTAGCGTGGCTATACCCCTAAAGAGAACTCTTAGGAGCTAGGGCTAAATATTAGCGAAAATGCACTTAGAAAGTTCTAGAAAGACTACTAAATCTAGCAAAAATAAACAAACAAGGCGACTAAAACTAGTTAAACCTAAGTAAAGAAGCAAGGGTAAGGATAACCTCTAAAAGGAGGGGGATAGGTTATATATGCACATACAGGCGTTTTCTTCCTTATTAAGATATCTACTAACCCTCTACACCTAGTTATAGGAGGATGCGGGTCTTACCTCCTATAGAGAAGGGAGGATGCAGTAGGTAAGGTAAAGAAGAGATAAAGGAAGGAGAGAAGAGCCTTATACATCTAGAAGGGTAGAAATATACTTAGCTTAACTTAAAATCTCTAAACAAACCTCTAATTATCTCTAATAGGGCTAAATTAGGCTGAAATAGCCTAAAATAGCAAAGAAGCTTAAAGATAATAACATACCTCTACTAATTTCTCCTGCAGGCAGGTTTATAGTGTTTAATAGTGCTATTTAAGCGAACTAGAAGGGTTATAGAAATACTTAAACATACTTAAAAAGTTAGACTTAGAGATATTTTTGAGATATTCTGATATATAATTACCTAGTTACTTTTTTGAGATAGATGATTCTGAGTATAATATTAAAGATATCTACATAGATATATTAAGATTTTATAGCAGGACGCAAAATAGGCCAAAATAGCTTAAAATAGCGCGAAATATCACAATATTACTTAGGAAAGGCAACTTTAGATTAGTTTAGCGTCTAAAGGACGAAAATAGGTATTATTAAGTACTATTAGACCTTCTAGGTTATCTAAAACCGTCCTCTGGTCTGGAATAAGCTATAAGGGCTTAGAGCCAGCTAAAGGAAGCTAATTAAGGCTATTTAAAGCAAGAAACTACTAAAACTACCTAGAGAAACTGTAACTAACCCCTAAGGGGACAAGTCTAACTAGGGAACCCCTACCTACAGCAGTTGCCGCAATAAGGAGCTAGGGGAGCCCGCTTCTAGACACTGTTAGTAGGAGTAGCAGCTCTACGCTTGCGGGGGGACTATACATGCTAATTAGTACTATTTTGTGTTAAAATGTGTTAGGAGAACTTACCTTAGGTAAGGCAGCGGAAAGCTAGTTAATTATGTCCTAATCTCTATTAATTATGGCCTCCTTAAGGCGAGCCTTGCGCTAAGCGCCCACCTTAGTCCTATTACAGACACTAGCAGGCACTCTAGAGGACTCTAGCTAATTATAACTAGTATAGTAATAGCCTAGGTAACTAGTAAGCCTACGCTCCCTAAAGAAGTTAGTATAAGCTAAAAGGTGTTAGAATGTGTTATTTAGGGTAGTTTCTTACTTAATAAGCTACTTATAGAGCAGCTTGGCTTCCTTAACTATGCCCTTACGCAGACCCTCCTTCTCTTCTTTAGTAGCAGCATAGTATGCCTTGTAGACGCAGGAGAAAGCTAGGTAATGCTCGCGAAGGGTCTTAGGGAGCTATTTAAGTTAATATTAGTTAATATGTGCTAATATGTGTTAGAAAAGGCTACTTATAGCAAGGTATTATTAGCTAACGCTAATGCAGTACCTACAGCAGTTGTATTAGATATTATCTGTAGAGGTGTACTAGCAAATAAGCAAACAGTTATAGGTAAACTAGCATTAGTATTCTCTATCTAGATCTTCCTTAGCAATGCAGTTTAAGCACCTAGTACAGATAAACTCCGCAAGGGGGGCCTCCTTGCACGCAGCAAGGCGACGCTAAGGCACAGGAATATGCTTTAGAGGCATATTAACAAAGTTGTGTTAATCT
>MU005767.1:495411-579640 GCA_010093715.1 Pleomassaria siparia CBS 279.74 | reverse complement strand
ATAAAAGCTTTAGGCATGTTTTAAATTAGGTAGTGTAAACTTTAGCAACTCTGTATTTATTAGCTCTAGCAGTTGCTGCTCTATAGTAAACTTTTTATTAATAACGTTAGTCTCTATACCTACGTTAAGGGTTATAGGGGTTGCTATCTATTTACTATTAAGGCGCTAGATAGAACCTTCTATTTTAATATGTTCCTCCTTTTATAATGCTACCCTTCTAGAGGGATTAGAGGTGTCCTTCTAGAACTCTATTTTTTTATTAAATTAATAGCATTTACTCCTATTGCTAGAGTACCTCCTTCTTTCTTTTTTAGGGAGTAATACTTGCTTAAGTAGTAACCCTATTTTTAGTAATTATAGCACTAAATATTCTTCTTTTTCTACTTATTATCCTTAGACTTTCCTTACTCTTTTTTATTAGGTTTCTTGTTAGTTAACGTATTCTCCTTCTTTAATTTACTACTTTAATTCTGCGTGGCGCTAGTATTGCGCTATTATAGTAAAGGTAACACGCTACTGCGTTACTAGTTCTCCTCTAGGGTAGAGGCTTAAGTTACTAAGTCCTGTTGTGTTGCTAGAAATGCCTTATAGTTAACTAAGGCAGTTCTAAGGGCAGAAAGTAGTTTGCTATAAAGGTGCATTTATAATTGCTTATTGCAGTAAGGTAGATTAATTTGCAATTCTAAGGTTGTTAGAAAGGTAGTAAACTTATTTACTAATTAATTTTCTCTCTACTTAGCCTTAGAATATTATATTATAATTTAAAGCTCTTAGTTTATTAGATTTTTAAGTTAGTCTAGTAAGAAGGTTATTATCTTGCTCTACGTATGCGCTACGCTGTTATAGACCTATTTATTCTAAATCTAGATTTGTTAGTATGTCTAAGTTAAATATTAAAGTGTATAAGTAATTTTCTAATCTTCTAAAGTAAAAGCACTTAGGTCTATTTAAAAGGCTATCTTAAGCCTAATTTAGAAGTCCTAGTGTTCCCTAATGCTCTTGCCTTTAAAAATTAGTATCTTTTTAATCTTAGGTCCTTGTATGGGAATATGTGTTAGGAGGATTTTGATTTGCTGTTGTTGTGGTGGTGGGGGGTTGTCTCTAAGCTCTAGTAATTTTTGTCTGCCTCTAGGTAGTAGTAGTTTGTTTAGTTCTTTAGATTTAGGTGTATTTGCTACCTTATCTCTTGTTTGTTTTTTATGTTTTGCTAGTAGAACATTGTATTTCTCTAACAACTAAGCATAGGTAGTCTCTAATTAAGGAGTAGTCTCTATTAGTAGAGGGGCTTATGTAGAGGATTCTTCCTCCTAAGGTGCCTAGTGCACCTATTTAGGTTAGTTCTGTTCTAGTAGCGCTAATATAGTAAAGCGCTGTTATAAAGGTGTTAAAGAAGGTATGCTTTAGTTTAATTAAGATAAACTAGCTAAGCTACTGTGTACTTAAAGAGAATTTAGAATTATAATAGGATTTATAGTAGTAAGCTAATTTAAAGAATTAATAAGACTAAATTCTAAGGAACTAGAGAGTTACTAGTTCTAAGCTATCTATATAGCCTCTAATTACATAATTCCTAGTTACGTAGCTAACGTAACCCTAGCACTGCGCTAGGTGTTTACCAGCCCCTCTTACAGTCCGTAACCTAATTATAAGCGGATATAGTAGCTCTAGTTATTTAAACTGCCTAGACTTAGAGTTTATTTTAAAGGGTAGGGAGCATAGCACTACAGATAGCCTTTACTTCCCCTGTTTTAAACCCTTTTGCGTAGTTAGGCCTTTATAAAGGCCTATCTGTAGGGTTTAAATTACTAGGGCAGTATTTAATCTTAAAATTAAATCGTGCAAGCTTCTTAGCCTAACGCGCCTATTTTAATAAGAGTTCCTTAGTAGTTATAAACTACCTTAGGTTATTATAATTAGTAAGCACCTAGGTTATAGCTAGGGCGTACTTAAGATACTGCTACTAGTGTTAGAAGCTTTTATAGATAGCGCAGAGCTCTTTATCATGCATATCCTACTATACTTCTAGTCCCCTAAATTTCTAACTCTAATATGCTACTAGCTTCTAGTGTTACTCTATAACAACCTCTATTAACTAGGGTTATAATAGGATTGCAGCTATTACAAAGTCTAAAGCGTCTATATATACTATAATAGGTTTAGATAAATTAAAGTATTAGAGCACTAGGGCTTCTAAGAATTTAGCCCTTAGGCTTAGAAACGCTAATTATACGTTCTCTAGCTAGCTCTAGGGCTTATGCTAGGTAGTAGGACCCTTCTTTATCTTCTTCTTAGGTGCAGGTTAGCTACTAATTATAGGCAGAATAGCTGCGGCTGTTATATAGTTATTTAGAGGCCTTACTAACTTAGAGTATCTGTAGATAAATTAATAATAGAAGTTAGCAAAGCCTAAGAAGACTTAAATATTATAGTATCCCTTAGGTTCTAGCTATTTCTAGATAGTTTGTACGCGTATAGGATCTATTACAACTCCCTTAGAAGTAACTATAAAGCTAAGAAACTCTACTTCCTTTATTTTAAAACTGTATTTAGAGGCCTTTACGTATAGGCCCTACTTATCTAGTCTTTCTAGGACTTTAAGCACATGCCTCTTGTAATTAGCCTTGTTTTCTAAGTAGATAAGGATGTTGTCTAAGTATACTACGCAAGTGCGATCTAATAGGCCTCTAAGGGCCTAATAAATATAGGATTAAAAGGTAGTAGGGGCATTAGTAAGCCTAAAGGGTATTACTAAGTACTTAAAATAGCTGTATTGTATTTTAAAGGCAGTCTTCTACTTATTACCCTTCTTAATCCTTAATTAGTAATAGGCGTCTCGTAAATTAAGCTTTAAGAACACCTTAGCACCTAAGAATCTATCTAGCATCTTACTAATAAGTAGAATTAGATAACAGTTTTTAATTATAATCTTATTAAGCCCCTAATAATCTACACATAACCTAAGGGTCCTATCTACCTTTAGTATAAACAGAATAGGAGCCCCTACTAGTAATTTACTAGGATAAATCTACCCCTTATCCTAAGCTAATTTAAGGTAGTTCTATAGGATCTCTAGCTCCTTATAGGAGAGATTATAAATAGGCAGGTTTAGAGGTGTTTTACTAGGTTCTAGGTTAATAGCGTAATTATACTCTAAGTTTTATACTAGTGCCCTAGCGCGTTAACTACTAAAACATTATTTTATAGGGAGAACCTATTTAGAGATCCCTTTAAGATCTTTATTACCCTCTATTTCTAATTCTAAGTCCTTTATTAGAGAGTACTTAGGTAGGGCCTAGGTTATGCCTAGTAGAAGTGTAGCTCTTTTAGGTAGCTAATAGTAGATATGCGCTACTATTCTCTTTAGTACTATATATAGTAGCTACTGTAGGTCTAGAGTATCCTTTACATAGTTTTTAAGTTAGTAGAGTAACCCCTTAAGGTAGTCCTTAAGCTATTACAGCCTAGGAGGGGCCTAATCTAGATACTTATCGCCCCTAGCTCCTCTTATAGTAGTAGAGGGTAGTGTCCCTCTACCTATAGTAGTAGAGGGTGGCTGTTAGAGCTCTTAGAGTATCCTTTTCTGTTAGATATCTGTCTAATTAGTAGCTTATATCTAATAGGCTTAAGGATAGAGTACGTATACTTAGTTATTTGTTACGTAGCCTATAAGGAAGTCCTTTAGGTTATAAAGGCTAATACGCTCTTCCCTTCCTTCTAGTTCCTACTACTTAAATTCTCTAGTTAAGAATTATATCTAGGGATTAGCCTAATAGAGCTAGGGATACCCTAGGATAAGGTTATAACCTTTAAACTTAGTAGCCTAGAAGAGTTAGGCAGGGGTATCCTTAGAGACCCTATTTTTATCTTTTACGTAAGTTATTAGCTTATAAGCTAAGTATAGTTATAGTAAGTATTTATCTAAAAAGCTTGCTTCTAGTTTCTAATAGTATAGGACAGCATTAAGCTTTAGTTCCTTAGCTAATCTATACCTAATTAGGTTTAGTTCTGCACTACTATTATACAGTGCCTTTACTATAATTTCTATACTATTCCTAAGTATTAGGGTAACTATAACTATAATACAGAGTTTTGTCCTATTAGACTCTAGCCCTAGTGCTAGGTAGGATAGCTAAGCAACTAGGGCTTATCTTTTTTTAGCTAATTAGGAGGAGGTAGGCGATTTTACTAGTAAGGGTAAGAGTTCCTAGCCTCCTAACCTTATAGTACTAGGTCTAGCGCTAGATTACCTCTATAACCCCTCTAGGAAGGTCCTATAAGGGCATAGTGTAGAGTAGTAGAAGGTAACTTCCTATTTAGGAAGGAGGGGCACCTAGGGAGGGGCATCTTTAACAGATCCTCAGACACAAAACACAGAAAAACGAAAAAACGCTGCCAGGCGAGAAAAAACACCTCTGGCAGTTGAGACAGTTATTACAGAATACATAATTTTTGCCCACAATCTTTCTTGCTTTCTGAAGGGAACTCGGTGATTCCTTTTCAGATCCTTAGTTTCTACTGATTAGTTTTCCTCTAGTTTTCGATCAGAAATCGACTTTTTACCTTTGAATACGAAGACACATTCATTTGGCACCCAGCAGACACCTCCCCTTCCTTAGTGGCCTCCTATACTACATTAGCTGCGAGCTAGTTACATACCCTCCTTATAACACAACAAAAATAGCAAAGCCTATAGGGCTAGCAGTCTGTTTTTATACTTAGGAGATACTAGGTTAGGCACTTTGTCTGCTTTGCATTACTATATAGGAAGAGATAGTTATAGGCACGCAAGATTACAAAATTACAAAATTATAATACTATAAGTAATAGTATAAGGAATTAAGGAAGAGTTAGTAATTTAGGCAGTTACAGAGAGAGGTCCTAACTCGTTAGGCTTAAAGATAATTACCCTAGCAGGCATAGGAATAGAAGGCTGTTCGCTGTATATAAAGGCATAATTATCTACTTAGGCAAGCCTAAGAGAAGTAGAACTACTATAGATAATAAATATGCTTTACATATCTAGGCAGTTATAAGAGCAAAAGGATTACTTGTTATAAATAAAGGAGGTGCAACTCTAGCACATATAGAAGTCTTCTTACTATAGGTAACAAGTAATATAAGTAATTAGACACACAGGTAAGGCAGCTTAGTATCTGTAGGGATAGCTAAGACCCTTAGAGAAATTAGTAATTTACATAGTAAAATAGTACTAATAACAGCGTTAGTAATAATAGTAATAAGCATGCGTAGAGCTGTAACTAAAATTAAGTTATAAGGGCAACTATAGTTATAAGCACTATAGAGGGTGCTTATAAGAAGAGAAGGTTCTAGCTAATAATAACTGTAGTTTAATTATATAATTAATTAACTAATTAGATTTTAGTAGGTTTGCGTAAGCAAATCTGCTAAATTCTAATTAGTTAAACTATGCTTACCTTGCTAGGAGATTATCGTGCGAGTACTAGGCGCGGGCCTAGGACTGTAATAATTAGTAAGCAGGGAAAGGAGGTAATATTGCGATTGTATTAATTCTCCTGGTTTATAAGATAAGGTTAAGTGTTTAATTAAGGGGCTAAGATAGGGAGAAGGCTAAGATAGAGAAAGAGGAGGGAGGAAGGTAAGTATAAGAGGGGCATAGGAAGCTCTAGAAAGGGCATATAAACTAAGAGGAAAGGAATTACACATAAATTGCACGACATATCTAACTTATAATATAAGAAAATCTAATTTATAAAATTAAGATTATTACTAATTAGAGAGCAGAGCATCTATTGCATATTAAGGATCTATAATTATTTTTTTTTTTTTTATTTTACTTTTTACCTTATCTTTTAGTTACTTTACTATTCTCTTGTGTTTCTACTTAGTACTTGCAATCCTATGCAGGATTAAAGTATTATCTAGTCTTTTACCTTAGGAAGATAGAAAGCTTATTAAGTAGTAGCTAGGAAGTAGCTGCTAGGGCTAAGTAGAATATCTTATTAGTTAACCCCCTCCCTTATTTGCAGTGTCTTTAACTATAGTTTGAAAATAGATACTAGTTTAACTAGCTAATCTAGTAGGCTAGGTAAAGAAAAAGCTAGAGGACCTGTTTAAGGTCTGTAATAGCAAACCCTAGTTCTTAATCCCTGCATAGAGGAGGAGATCTTCTTATAACTATAGAAAGAAGAGAGACAACTAAAAGGCTATTAGAAAGAAGCCTTCTGCTATCTGCCTACAAAGAGGATACTTAAATTAGCTAAGGACTACCTAAATATATAGGAATAACAGCTAACACTACTATAATATAATCTAGATAACTTAGATAAAGAAGAAAAAGAAGTTACCCTACCTACTTAGAGAAGGAATAACAGATCTGTTTACACCTTACATGCCTAGGTACCCTACACACTAGATAGATACCCTAAGAAATTTAATAGGGACAACGTTACTAATTTTCTAGAAAACTATAAACAACAAACGCACATAGCAGGCTATAGTAACTAACTAAAATATAAATCTTTCCCTAATTTCTGCAGCCTTTGCTAATAAAGCTTTATCCTTAGATATAATAAATTTAAGATAGGCATGTAGAAAGACCTCTATAACTTTCTTAAGGAATACTATTAAACTTAGGACACTATGCAGAAGATAAGGAACCGCTCCTACCTAGAGGAGTATGTTTAATAAGCAGTACTTAGGCCTTCTCTTGCAATTACTAAATACTATTAGACCTTTATCTAGTACTCTAGCATAGCAGTTAACAGTAGCTAAGTTTAGCACAGAGAACTTAGATAGTTATTCTTTAAGGGCCTTAAGGAATAGGACAAAGAACGAGTAATGTTAAACATGCCTAATCTACCTAACAGCTTAGAAGTTTAGACCTATAAACTAAGAGACATCTACAAGTATATCCTGTTTATCTATAAATAATAAGAAGGAATTAATTTAGCTAGTATAACCTAGGAGAAACAGAATGCTAAGTATACTAAGATCTAATTTGCTAAGGACTAGGATGGATTTATAATGCCAGACTAATAGATTAAAGCTTAGAAAAACAAGGAAGAAGAAGAGAAGGCGCTAAAAATAGACTATAAAATTGTTAAGCTAGTAGATTACATAAAGGCTATAAACGTCAAATTTAGAAGCACTACTTATACCGCTAAATACATAAAGTATAATAAACTACTAAATAAGCTTATTAATAAGAACCTAGATAATTACGCTTACTACATAAAATACGCACATAAGATTACTACTTAGCAAATCTAGCCTTAGTAAGATAATAATTAGCAATATTTAGATTAACTATCTTAACCTTAATAGTATAAGCAATTCTCTTCTTAGTATTAGCAGCAACAACTATATATAGGAAGGAATAACAGATCTTTTCTTTCTCTATACCTACCTAAAGAGAATAGGAATAGAATAAGCTATAGACTATAAGGAGTGCTACTAGACTCTAGATGTTTTAACTATAGAGACACTACTTATCTTACAAGGAACTGCAAAGCTTAGGCTGCCCTAGAACGCTTAGGTTAGATTTATTAGCACAGAGGAGAAAGTAGTTAGCGAATTTACTTTAGAACTAGAGATAATAACCTTAGGGAAATACTAGGAAAACCTCTAAACAGAGCTCCTTAGAAGCTAGGGTAGGTAAAGAATAAGTGTTACCCCTTCTTCTTAGTAAACTTACTAGATCTAGAGCGAAGAGCTATAGATGTACGCCTAGAGGTGTTTAAAAGAAGCAGAAAGGTAGCCGCACAGGTGGCTTCTGTTAATAGTAATTCCCCCTACCTATTTAGCAACAGGAACTACTTACAGGAGCTCTATAATAAAAGTTAGTAATAGGAAAAAAATAAGGTGCTTAATAATAATAATTCCTTTAACTATGTATTTGCCTTAGACACTATACCTCTAGATAATATTATGCTAAACAGTTACTTAACTAGTGCGGCAACTAGAAGCTAAGGAAGGCCCGCAGACAAATACTGCTAAGCTATGCTTAGAAGAACTAAGGAATCTTATGTTTAGAAGCCTAATCTAGAATAAGGAGTGCTAGAGAATAACAGAGGTGCTATCTATAATTAAGCAGTCTAGGACTATGTAAGATTTAGCAAGGAAGTTAAAATAGTCCCTAAGCAAGGCACGTAGGAATTAAGGACTATAAGGCCTTAGACAGAGTCTCCAGCACCTACACCCCCCTAGGGAAGAGGAGAGTAAATTTAGCCCTTAATTAAGAATCCTAGTTAGACACTAGTGCCTTCCTTAGTTAGATCTAGGACAAACACGCCCACCTTAGCAGCTAGAGACAAGACACTAACTTGAAAAACTATCCCTACAGCGCCTACAGACCTTAAGCTAGTTTAAATGCTTAGAGAAACTAACCTAAATTAAGTAGTAGCCGCTATGCTAAGCTAAGAAGTTAGAGGGCTAATAGTAACGGACATACTAGTAAATAAGGAAATACAGAGTTAAATAGAGAGAGTTATATTAGAACCTAAGAAGTCTCTCCTAGCAGATAAATTAGTTATAGTTATTAAGAACCTTTCTAACTACTAAAACTACGACCCTAAGATAGTGCAAATTAACTACCTTAAAGATTCTAGCTAGAGATACAAGATTTTTAAAGACAGAGATAGATTTATAGAATAAGATAACTAAGCAACTACTAAGGACGTAGAACAGAGAAGATTAATAGCCTAAGTAACAGCTATGCATTTAGAATTACTAACTGCCTAGGTAACTATCTACAACTTAAGAGTTAAGTGCCTTATAGATACAGGTGCCTCTATAAATATTATAAGGTACTTAGCAGCTAATACCTTACAGTTGCTAATTAAGGCTTAAGATTATACTAGTCTTAGGGATGCTATAATATTAGTAGATAGAGGTTAAGATCCTTTCTTTAGAACTATATAGGACGTACTAGTTTTAATTAGTTCTGTTTTAATTAAAGTTAACTTTAAGGTTGTAAAGAAATTAACAAGGTTAGTTATCCTAGGAGGACTATAGTGCGCAGCTACTTGACTAATAGTTAATTTTAATGCGTATAGATAAGTAATCTGCTAAATTATTTCTGTAAATAGAAAACAAACTGTAAGCTTTATAGTAGCAGATCCTATCTACTTCTACTCTAGAATAGAACTGCACCTGCTCCTAGAAGCTAATACTGTAGAGTACGGACCTTTAGAGGATCTCTAATAGAATAATAGCAATTACCTTAAGCATAAAGTCCTAGGTGCTGCAACCTTTGCTTATAGCAACTTTAGAATAAACTTCTCCTAGAAGGAAAGAGAAAAAATTATAGAAGATTAATACCTCTTATTCTACTAGGGAGATAGCAACAACTTGTTAATTAATAAGATTATGCACTAATTAAACCTAGATGCCTATTAGCACGCTGCCTAGAAACACTAACTAAATTATTACTTAAAGAAGTTAGTGTTTACTATGTACAAGAGTGTAGCAACTAAGGTCTAGCTAATTAATAAGCCTAGAGAGAGCAAGAATACTAGCAGCTTTAGGTTAGAAGATTAGAGGAAAAGAGCGTGTAATAGACAACGCTTCTACAACTAGATGCACCCTTAGCCTCTAGAACCTTTTAACTACCTTATTAAACTAAGACATGCGCCTTTTCTTTGTAGTAGAAGACTTATACTAGAATAAATCTAAGAACTTCTTATAAGAGATAACCTCTAACCTGCAGAAAAGAACTTGTTTATTAAGATGCTGTTTAATAGAGAAGGGGCGCTAGCGTGGAATTTCTTAGAGATAGGTAGATTCTACTAAGAAGTAAGTCCCCCCTACTAGATTAAGACTATTTTATATAAGGCCTAGCAAGTAAAAGGGTTTATGCCTCTAAAGGCTCTAGAACCTACAATTATTAAGATGCTTTAAGAAAGATTAGATTAAGGAACTCTAGAATACAGTAACAGCTAATACTAGAATCCCTAGTTCCTTATTAGCAAGAAGGCTAATCCCTATAAAAAACAGAAGTATTAACTAATTAATAATGCTTAACACATAAACGCGGTTACTATTTAAGATACTAACCTACCTCTATTATTAGATAACTTCTCTTAGAGGCTTGCTAGCTGCTACCTCTTATTAATTATAGACTTCTTTTCTAGTTATAATAGGGTTACCCTGCACCTAAATAGCAGAGATATAACTGCCTTCTAAATAGTCCTTAGATTACTATAACAAACTACCTTAGTATAGGGAGCTACTAATTTAGTAGCTGCCTTTCTCTAGATAGTTATAAGAATTCTCTAAGACAGATTCCTGCATAATGTAACTCCCTTCTTAGATAACGTTGTATTACTAGGACCTAAGACTAACTACAATAACAAAGAATTATAAGTACCTAGTATTTAAAGATTTGTTCTAGAACATATCTAATAAGTAGATTAAGTTCTTGCAGATATTAAACGGGCGGGTGCTTTAGTAAAAGGAACTAAGTGCGCCTTTAGTGTAAAGAGATTAAATGTAGTTAGGTATAAAGTTAATATTTATAGACGCTACCTAGAGAAAAAGAAGATTAAAAAGATTTAGAACTAGCTGCCCTGCAAAAACATTACAGAGTTACGTAGGTTTATTAGGCTTGCTACCTATTACTGCATTTAGATTTTCTGTTTTAACCTTATTTATGCACTACTGTTTAAGCTTACTAGGAAGGACTTAGAGTTTATCTAGGACAAAAGACACTAGGAAGCTATAGATATAGTAAAGAAAGCAATAATAATAGCACCTACGCTAGCTTCCCTAGATAAAAACAGGGGTATAGTCTACGTTATAGTTAATGCCTTAGGAGACGGAGCTAGGGCATGCATGGAATAAGTAGGATAAGATAGAAAACGCTACCTAATTAGGTTTAAATCTACTATCTAGTCTAAGTCTAAATAAATATAGCACTTAACTAAGCAAGAATGTTAAGCAGTCCTCTAGATCCTAGCTAAGTAAAGAGTCTAGCTATAGGGAGTACTCTTTACTATTAAAACAGACGCTATAACCTTAATAGCCTAGCTAAATTAAACAGCTACAGACCTTCTAGGATTACTTATAAATAGGTAGTTAGTAATAATCCTTATATAGGACTTTAACATAGTCTATATCCCTGGCAAGAAAAACGTAGTTACAGATGCGCTTTCTAGGTATCTAAAAGAAGAAGATTAGGAGCCCCTAGACTATTTAGAATATAACTTAGAAGTATTTATAGAAGACATAGTTAGTGTTGCAGAATACTTAAAAAGCTAAGGAAGGGCGTACAACTATATTAGCTATAACTTAGAGGTGTTCCCTATAGATATTACTATGTAGGGGAGGATTCTAGATAATATATACTTAGATAAATAGGAACAAGTCGCCTAGTTCCTAATCTATAGAACTAAGCCTAGCTAGCTCGCTAGGATAGAGAGAAGAGCATAGACTTAAAAAGCAATAACCTACTAGGTGCACAGAGACCTCCTATTTAGGAAAAAATTAAGGAATATAGCTATGTAAAGAGTCCTCTATAGAGAAGATCTTTAGGTAGCGGCTATATAGGAAGTTTACTAGCTCTTAGGCTATAAGGGAGTCTAAGTAGTCTACTTAGCACTCTTACATTAATATTATTAGGCTAATATATATAATATAGTCTGCAGATAACTAAAGACCTATAAGAAATACAAACTTATAAGCTTAAAAAGAAAGAAAGATATACTAAACACGACTTTTTCCTTAGCCTTATAGGATTAGATTACCCTAGACGTAGTACACATGCCTGCAACTGTTAGCAGATACAGGTATCTTACTATTAGAAGGGAGTATCTTAGTAGTTAGCCTAAAGCAGAAGCCTTAAAAAACAACAACTTAAAATTAATTACTAAGTTTATCTTTAGGAAGTTCTTCTGCAGATAGTTAATTTCTAGAAAGATTACAGTTAACAGGGGGCTAGAGAACTAGGATATTGCCGCTAAAATACTCTAGCTCTATAGGATAAACTAGATTTAGATTTCTCCCTATAACTCTTAAGCATAAGGACTAATTAAATAGGGACATAAGCTAATTATAAACGCACTAGCTAAGCTAGAAGGACCCTAAGTAGATAATCTTAATACAGTACTTTAGGTAGACTAAATAAGTATTAGAAAATCTATAGGACAGTCTCCCGCTATGCTCGTAACTAGCTAGAACCTAATCCTCCCTATTAAACTCTGCCTTCTAACCTAGCAAACACTACTATAGGATTAAGTAAAGATAACTAATAAACTTCTGGCAATCTAAGCTATAGCACTAGATCTCTAAGACAGGAACCTAGAAGACGTAGTAGCAAGAACTAAACGCCTCCGCAGGTAAAACAAAGACTATTAGGATACTACTAGAGATATTAAGCATAGAACACTAGAACCTAAAGACCTTATAGTTATATAGGACTTAGCTAGAGACATTAATATGTCTTAGGATAAGAAGATAACTAGAAGGTAGCTTAGGCTATATTAAATTAAGGAATCTTTTTAAGACTGCAGATATTACTAACTAAAAGACTTAGACAGATTAAAGTTTAGAATAACTACATCTAGTAACTGCTTAAAGAAATTCTTTATTTATTCTAAGGAGGACATAGCCTTAGAGGATTAAGGCAGGATAAGACTGTTTAGTAACTAGGGTATAGAAAGATAGAATAATAAATACTATTTGCTACCGCTGCATGTGCAAGAACAAAGAAACTCTACTATTATACCTAAATAAGACAACCTTAGACAACTATAGAACTACACAGAGTTAGCCCTACAGGCACTAGCAATTTACTACCCTTTGCCTAGAGGGCTAAGTCTAAGAATAGAGATACCTAAAGCCTCTTCCTTCCCTAAAGACTAATTTAAATACTACTTAGACGGGGAGGAATTAGACTCCTAGGAAGTCTCTTTAATAGAGAGGTAGTACAGGAATACTAAAGGAGAAGACTATAAAGCAAACCCTAGACAAGAATGCTATAAGAAGTGCCTTAGCAAAGAAGACTAGAAACAGCAAGGGCAATAATAAAGACTATTAGTTAAGGGATAACTAATAAAGCTAGGGAGGAGTAGGTAAAGAGCTCCCCTTATACACACTTATTTTAAAAAATATATATATAAAAGTCTTGCTAATATCCCTAAATCCTCTACAGTAGACACAGGTCTTATCTAGCATTCCCTACCTGCTATACATCTCCTTTAATATTTGCTATTTCTTTATTATAAGCTATTCCTTTATTTCCTATATAATTTCCTTTATTATTTGCTATTTATTGCTAGCGCGCGCAATTACCTATAACTATTGCAGGCTTTATTACACACACATACTAGACGAAGACTAATTACTACATAACTAACCTATTTAACTTAGATTAAACATAATTACTACGCCTCTAGGCGTTACCTTAAGAAAATCTGACAACCCTAACAGCACAGGCTGAGGAGCGCAAGCCTAGGCCTAAATAGGACTAGCGCAATATTTTTAACTAATAAGAATTTAGCAGGTTTGCTTACGCGAACATACTGAATTCCTATTTGCTAAAACTAATCTCCCTGCCACCCCTAGTTGCTGTTAACTAGTACTACTAGCCTACTACACTTAGCTGCTAAGGTTAAGGCCTAATTAGGCTTAGCGCGAAAAATTAGTTGCTAAGCGTAGAATTATGTAAGAATAAGAGAGAACGTTACGGCATGCAAGACTAGCCTAGATTAAGCGTAGCGCGTAATTTAACTAATAAGATTTTAGCATATTCGCGTAAGCAAACCTGCTAAATTCTTATTAGCTGCAGAATAATAAGGAACTAGGGTAAGCATAGAATAAGATGCACCTACGTATAGAATAAAGGTACCGCGTTAGAATATTGCACAATTGCTAGTAATTAGACAGAGGCCTTATAACTTTACTAGAGGATAAAGGTAAAAGATTATTTATAAATAATATAAAGGTAAAAGTTAGTAAAAGTAAATCTAATTAGCGTAATAAATAATAAGCTTTGCACCGCCTAATAGTAGCAAGCTTATTACAGAAACCCCTAGGGAATATAAATTTACTTTTATATTTTTCTCTTCTAAATATATCCCTACCTCTGTAAGAAACTACCTTAGATACTTCTAACTTTTTTACTCTTCCTACTTTATAAAACTCTAACTTAACTATAATTATAAACAGCATACATACCCGCTATATTAGAAACTAAGATAGTAGATTAACGCTAAGAAGACCTAACTTTACCTACGCTAGGTGCTTATTAGCCCTAGACTCCTTAGAGACAGATTACCTTACCTACTTAAACACGCCGCGGAACTACCGCTCTTACTCTCTATTAAGGAGACCTAATACTAGATTATAGCATAGACCTCTCTAGCTACTCTAAGTACCTAATGCTATCTGTAGGATCTCTCCTAGTAAAGGACTTTCTTAAATACCTATAATTTATAGGACCTAAACGCTGCGCAGAAATATACAGCAAAATACTAGCTAGCATATACGCTTACCTAACTAACTAAGTATGCCTTATAACTACTCTTACTTAATACGCCTAAAAGGATAGAGAAGCTATAATAGTATATAGGGGAATTAAATAATAGGAAGAAGACTACGCATATATAAAGAAAGTAGATAAGTTTAAAGAAACTATAGTAAAACAGATCTTAGCCCTGTAAGATAAGATTATAGCTAAGTAGGGAATAGAGTTTAGGGATAAAGTAATTCTGCTATTCTCCCTAGCCCTCTAGATTAGCAAAATATTGCTTACTTAAATTAAATACATTGCTAACTAACTGCCCGCAGAAGAGGTAGCTCTAATTGTTAATATTATGTTCTACTAGCAACAAATTAAGCGTAGCTAGGGGCAATAAGCAGACCCTAATATTAATAGAGCTAACTTTAGTAAAGCCTAGAACCTATGTAGGAAATTACAGAACTAATTTAATATACATAATAAGGCAGTAAAAATTCTAACTTAGGTTATTAACAGATACTATACCTATAGGGGATAATAGAGGAATCTAGCAATGCAAGAATAATAGATACCTACTGCTAAAAAGATAGATTAGCTGCTAGAGGGCATAGGTAAGCAAATAGTGCCTCTAGAATAGCTTAAAGAGAATAACTACGTCTTCTATAAGCCTACTAGATTCCTAGTTCTAAACGCTATTCCTAGATTAATTAGAGCTAGAATAAGCCTGTAATAACAAGGCTACATGTAAGTCTGCTTAGAAATACTTACTGCCTTACTACTAAGCTCTGCCCCTTCTCTATTAAGGACCCCTAGAGGATCTTCGCCTATGCATAGGATAGAGACTTAGCAGAATATAGTAGTAGGACGAACTTACAGAAACATAATTACTGTCTCCGCCCCTATCTACTATTTACCCTTTAGGCGCAGATTACTAATAGATACTACCCTTTATTATATAGTTCTATAGACTACTATAGGAAGCATAAATTAGGTAATTAAAGCTCTTACATCTAGTGCTATTCCTACTAGGGCTATGCCTTAACTAGTTCTAGCACAAGCAACTACTTTAGCTAAGGCAACAAAGGCAGCTTAAAATTTAAACAACTAGCGCCTAGTTCTAGCTAGAGTAGTAAAGAAAGTTATTATCCTAGAAGACTTAAATAAGAACTCTAAGTTCTATAATAATATAGAACTAGAAGTTCTAGCCTATGTATCTAACCCTAAACGACTATGCAAATGCAACTATAAGGAACAAGATTTCTTTAACGCTATAGTTAAGATTAGACCTAGAAACGTAACTAATGCCTAAACTATGCCTCTTCTAGATAAGTAGTACGCATTATTAAAAGGTAATAAGAATAGTTAACATGTGTGCTATAACTACTCTAAGATTATTACTAGCTAGTTAGGTCTTACTACTTAAGGTGTTATATACCCCTAGCTAAATAAGCTTCTTTTTACATGTTACTTTAATAAGAGCAAGATTAGAGATATAATAGCTAATAAGAAGACCTACCTCTTATTTAAACCTTCCTAGCAAGGTATCTGCGCCTTAGATAAATTACTTAGCTATTAATTTGCACCCTAAGTTATGCAGCTATTAATTAACTTTAAGAATATTTAGAAGGTGCTTAATTTAGAAGGCGACTATGCTACCTTCTAGGATACTAGCAATATTACTAAGGACGTGTTTTTATAGGTTACTAAGAATCCTAAGCTTATAGAGGTAATTAATACTAAATACAAGATGTACAACTACTATTACCGCCTGCCTAATAGAGGATCTAACTAGAGATAGGGCCGTATTTAATATTACTTGCTAGGACAGCAACTAGTATAGGGTAATATCTACTACTAGACTCTCTATGCTATGCTGTAAGAATAAGTTTAACTAATCTCGTATCTGTATTATACAAAGATAGCTAAGCTAGGCACCTAGATATAGTTTAAACACATTAATCTAAATATTAAGAACGCAGTCTACTATAGTTATAGAATAGAGATAATCTAAGGCAGTATCTTCTAGGATAATAAGAATTTAAAGAGCTGCATAATTGTTCTAGAAGGCATGTATAAGAAACTTACAGAATATTAACAGTAGCGCAAAAAGAAAGGATTAACTAAAGGACGTAATATTTAAGTATAGGATAATGCAATTAACTTCCCTAAAGAAGCCTAGAATATTATTAGACCTAAAGTTTAGTAGGTAGATGTTATGTGTAAGGCTAGGGAAGTCTAAATTTCTAATCCCTAACTTCTACATAGATCTACAGGACCTTCTACTTACCTACAGTAAATAATGCTTTCTTAGTTTATTTAAGTTTAAGATAATATAGAGATAATAGAATACCTACCTATAGGCACCTATGCTAAGTTAGCTAAAGCCTACTATAATCTACTTCTAGGACCTACTTCTCCCTCTAGTTAGCTAAACAAATATAGAGGCATTCCTATAGTATTTCTAGCAGTAATTCCCCTAGTATTTAACTCCTATATATTAAAGGCTATTTACTGCTAAGTTTAATAGAACTTACCCCCTGTTCTCTATAAGCTTGCTACTCTATTTAATATTAATATAACTAAGAAGTCTTATTAGGAATTTATTAATGCTTAACGCAAGGAAGTTACTAAGCATATTCTTAACTTATAGGAATTAGTTAAGGCCTATAAGCAGCTCGCCTATAGAGATAGGTCCTTTTTTAAGACAGGAGGCAACTACGTTCCTAAGCTAGGAGAAGAATTAGGAAAAGAGACTAAGGCTAATGCATTTACTAAACTATCCTAGATCTACATAGCTAAACCTAAAGATAGATAGGAGGAATCTTAAGGTAATAAGGAGATTACTTCTTAGGCGGCTAAGAGCTTAGAGGAAGGTTTAGATAGCGATTAAGTTAGAGGATCTCTGTCTTTATTAGTTTCTCCCTTTTTCTTTCTACTTACTCTCTTATATTAATACTTTCTATTTGTTAGGCGTTTTTAATATTTTAAGATATTAGTTAGGGGGCAACTAATAAAGCTAGGGAGGAATTTGTAGAGTAGTAGAAGGTAACTTCCTATTTAGAAAGGAGGGGCACCTAGGGAGGGGCATCTTTAACAGATCCTTAGACACAAAACACAGAAAAACGAAAAAACGCTGCCAGGCGAGAAAAAACACCTCTGGCAGTTGAGACAGTCATTACAGAATACATAATTTTTGCCCACAATCTTTCTTGCTTTCTAAAGGGAACTTGGTGATTCCTTTTCAGATCCTTAGTTTCTACTAATTAGTTTTCCTCCAGTTTTCGATCAGAAATCGACTTTTTACCTTTGAATACGAAGACACATTCATTTGGCACCCAGCAGACACCTCCCCTTCCTTAGTGGCCTCCTATACTACATTAGCTGCGAGCTAGTTACATACCCTCCTTATAACACGATAATAGTTAGGGTTATAGCCTTAAGGGCTTATGCCCTAACCCTAACTAAAGAGTTTCTTAGGCGTATAATTATTAGGTTAGTTCCCTAGGTTTACGCGCTTCCCTTAGCCTAGGTTAGTATTAGACGTAGCCTAGGTTAATCCTGTATAGGATACCCTAGTAGCTTTCTTAGCGTTCTAGATATGCTTTATAAACGTTAGGTAGTCTTCTAGATAGTCCTATAGGCATTCTAAGATCTTTATTTAACGCTAGATTACAACTAGGAGCTTGCTCTATACAAAATATATTATATCCTAGTACTGCTAGGTACTATCTAGGTTATAGTAAGGTCTTAGGTTAATATAGTTAGCCTAAGTTATTATAAATGCGTTAAATACTATTTATATATCTAACGTACGCTAGATATAGTTATAAAATACTATAGCGTTATTATACTTAATATAATCTACGTTCTAAGTTTTACTAGTAATACGTGTAACTAATTAGGTAAGGCTTATAATCTCCCCTAATTATATAGTACTATTAATTAGGTTGCGTAGACTATTACCTAGGAGGAGTAGAACTACCTATATTACTTAATAGGTTATATTAAGATTATACTTATTTACCTGCAGGGTTATATAAAGGTCTTTAACCTATTATTTAACCTCTATAGCTATAGGTCTATTACCCTTTAGTTAGGGAGGATCTCTTATCTTAAGGAGAGTATCTTTCTGTTTCTTCTTAGCCCTTTTAGCTACGGAAGGGAAAGGGTCCTAACTTAGGTTACGCCTAGGGGGCTCTTAAGGGTTAAAGGCCTAAATAGTCTAATTAAGCCTTTATTATATAAGGTTAATTTAGTCTTTAAATGCTCCCTTATCTTCTAGGTTAGCTAGCTGTCTAAGTAACTCCCTAACTATCTAGTCTCTAGTAGATAATAGTTAACCTATGCAGTGCCTTTCTGGCGCTAATCTAGGAGCCTCTAAAGGGACTTAGTTAACCCCTAATAGGGAGCTTTAACCTGCTTAGGGTTAAGGTAGGTCTCTATTACCTCTTAAGGCTTAGTTACCTTAAGGGCCTTACCTGTTTAGATACTTAATGCTTAGCTAAACTTAGTAAGCTAAGCTGTGTGCAGCAGTAACTAACGTTAGCGTAGAAAAAGGCTGTTAACCTCTAATATTTTTAGGGTTAACTGCCTGCCCGCCTGCGAGCCGCCTATTATCTAGCTCCTTGCTAGGCGTAGGTAGCACTAAGAATAGTAAGGATAGGCTATAGCCTTTATCCTTATCTGTTTCTATAATATCTTTAGCGTACTAGGTATCTTATTCTATTTTATGCTCTACTGCTTACGCGCCCTTATAGCTGCTAGTTATAGCTAGGTTGTTGCTAGAACGCGTACGCTCCTTGCCCTTAGTGCTGCGCTTAGGAGGCATAATAGTAGTATTATTTTAAAAGTAATAAGATTAGTTAGGTAATTATATTAATACTTTAAATAAGCTAACTATCTTAATAGAAGGATTTAAATGTAAGGGGTTTTAAGATAGGAAGCCTAAAAGTATAGGTGTATAATTATATTAAAATAAATCCTTAAGTAGGAACTTAAGGGAGATAAGATAATTATATACTAAGGCTTATATAACCCCTATAGCCTAGGTCCTCCTAGAGGCCTCCCTAGGCCTTATCTAGCCAGGGTACGTAATAGGTAGAATATCGTTACATATAGGCTAGAAAGAAGAAGGATAAGGAGAGGATATTAATTGTAATTACCTATAGTACTAGTAGCAAAAAGCTTCCCCTATAAGTAATTAGCAAATTAGAAAATCCTTATTATTTTAGTAGTAATAAGAGTAGAGGTAACGTGTTAATTAAGGGCCTAAATATAAAGTATAGGAGCAATATAAAGGCGTAGATAACAGGTTATATTATAAAGAAGTATTTAAGATAGTTTAATAATTAAATAAGGAGGCTATCTCTATTAATTTTAGATAGGTTTTTAGCGCATAAGTTAGCTGTAAAGGCCTTAGAGGAGGATAAGGATATCCCTTTAAAGTAGATAACGTAAGTAGAGGATTTAGGGGTGTTTTATATTAAGATTTAGTAGTTTTAGTGTTAAGTAGAGGATATCTTTATTTAAGGATTAGAGGATTTAGAAATCTACCCTGCTAGCTAATCCTTAGTGGCCGCTTAGCGCAGAACGCTAATTGGCTGAAATCCTTTACTAAGGATTAACTAGCAGGGCAGATTTCTAATTCTTAAATCCTTAAATAAAGATATCCTCTACTTAATACTATAACTACCTATCCTTTACTATATAATAATTTTACTAATTTATACGTGTATAGTATATAATTTCTCCCCTCTAATATAACTACCTATTAGCAGCTATGTAATTAGGGTATTATTAATAACTAGAAGTAAAAATATTATAAATCTTAGCTCTAGTTTCTTGTATATAAAATAATTAACAACTAAAATCCTATAAAAATAGTCTCCCTTCTCTACGCTGTATAA
This sequence comes from Pleomassaria siparia CBS 279.74, assembly GCA_010093715.1. Lineage (NCBI taxonomy): Eukaryota > Fungi > Ascomycota > Dothideomycetes > Pleosporales > Pleomassariaceae > Pleomassaria > Pleomassaria siparia. The sequence goes on along the minus strand of MU005767.1, from coordinate 559,297 downwards.
TAGGCATGCTAAGCCTAGGATAACGTTAATTCTGCTACTATACGCAACTATTAGAGGATTAGTATAATCCTTAGTAACTACTTTAGCCTACAGCCCTGTTAGAATATATATATTAAGATTAAGGAGCTTATTAATTAACTTAAGGAGCTTTAGGTAATTAGGCATAGGATAGATATACGTAATTTTATTAGTCTATAAGATAAGGAGATAATTAATAGCAGGCCTAAGGACCTTATAGATTACCTAATTAAGATGTATTTACCTAAGGTAGAGGATATTAATAGTAAGCCTAAGGATTAGCCCCTTCCTACACATAAAGAAGTAATAGAGCTAGCTAAGAGGCTAAGTATATACGCAGGCGCTTTTAATTCTACGTTTACTACCTAAATTATAAGGATAAATAAGAAGATTAAGCAGAAGGTGCTTACTAACGCTATGCTTAAGAAGAAGTAAACGTTAATTTACTAATTCTTTATGTAATTTCCTATAATTAAGGCTTTTCTATAGTATTTTAGACCTTTTTAGGAATAAGTTAAAATTTGCTTAGTAATACACCTAATATACCTATTATATTAATAATTCTGTTATAAGGATTAAATCTTGGCGCTGGCCTACTATCCTTATAACGGATGTTTGACTGTATGTACATATTAAGGCACTACTGTGTAGAGCCTCGTGCCGACAACCGAAAAGACGAGGGCTAGACTACATACGGAAACTTGCAAAGCTTGAATGAACTTGGCTTTGCGCTATGAATTCTCTAGCTCATGTCGCATCATCGAAACCATGAATTACGTTCGCTTATCAATGTGAGAACAAGACATTTCCCACCAAATCCCTTTTGAGCAACAATTGATTGACCAGCGACACTGAATCAGGTATCGGAATGAAGCGAATCAGGAACGGAGATACGCACCCGACTTCGGGAACGTGAGCTTGGGAGTATTGTAAGCCGTTTATCGATGTTGAAGAGGGAATGCTCCTCTCGTCTGTTACACGATTTCATTATACCTAACATGGCGACCATGATCACCAACTTTGAAGCGTTCACCTTCGCTGGACAAGAACACACTGCTACCTTCGGCTATCAAGAAGATCATGCCTTTCCGCTCGCCCTCAAAATCCATTCCGATGGGAAGCCAAGCCTGGAAGAAGCAATTGCATCCGTCAAAAGTGCAAGCGAGTCTGGCGAGATCTTCAATCTGGTGGAGCAACATGGCGGGGCTGTCCTTCTCCGTGGCCTCCCTATCAAGACTCCCGACGATTACAGTCGTGTCGCACATGCTTTTGGGTTTGAGGCACATGAGGAGGTTGGAAGACCACCGATCAGAACGATATTGGCAAAGAATGTAAAAACAGCTAACGAAGGGTGCGTCTTTCTTCATGCCTTTCTTTCGAGTTGATTGAAGTGTCACGTTATTAAGTCCGTGCTGATAGTTACATGATATAGACCCCCAGAACTCCCTATCTGGCCACACAACGAGTATGGCTGGTCTACTGTAAATCCAGCCTGGCTCACCTTCTCCTGCCTTGCCGTTCCATCCTCAGGCGGCGCGACCCCCATCATATCATCCATTGGACTTGCCAATGCCTTGCAAAAGCAAGCGCCCGACTTTTACCAGAAGCTTTTAGCACATGGTGTGCGGTATGTCTACCGGTATGGTCGCGAGCAAGTGCAGTCCAATACAGGCGCTAGCATTTTCGCAGCTTATGGCCAGCATGTTGAAGAAGGGGACGACGAACAGACAATCAAGCGGAAAGTTGAGGCGGAAGTACGGAGACATAGTAACAGGTTCGAGTGGCATGAAGATGGAAGTCTGAGTGTTACGCATGTCGTTCCGAGTAATCCTTCCACTAACCCGTCTTCAACCCGTACATTCACTGACAGTATAATCTAGTCATTCGAAAGCACACGTCCACTGGTCTCGCGACCTGGTTTGGCAACCTCACCAGCGCATACGGTCGCTCGCGGCATCATGGCGCTACAAGACCCCCATATCGCGGCGACGATGACTCGTATCATCCACCTCCCACATATGGCGACGGAACAATCATCGAACGTGAATACCTTGAGCTAGCTCTCAACATTGCCGAAGCAATGCAAGTTGATCTAGACTGGGAAGAGGGTGACATCGTACTAATTGATGTAAGTTTCTGCGCACTGTTCTTTCGAAAAGGGAGAGATGGCTGCTGATTACCTGGTAGAATTACGCTGCCATGCATTCAAGACGCCCGTGGACTGGAAAGAGAACAGTTCTCGCGGCTCTATGGGATCAAAAGGGAAGAGTAGAGGATTTTGATGAGGGCAAAGCTATCTTGGCTGGGAGGGATGGGGTTGATACGAATTGAACTGCGCCATGGGAAATGACAAAGAATTCGGAACAAGCAATATCAGCTAACGGTGTTAAATGTGGCAAGCTTCGTGGTTAGAATGAGGATTCGTTCTGTTGACTCAGCAAGTATCTAGTCCACTCACCCGCTATTGACACCGTCAAGTGCCCAGCCCGTGTACGACGGGTTGTATAGTGATGCAATATAACTTGACAACATATACTGTTGCAACACAACTATCGGCATTCTTACTATGTACAAGATCCTTAAATATGGAGTTGATCTACTGGAAGTAGCGCAGACGCGTGCTTGGTCCTGGCAATGTCTAAAACCTTGCGCAGATTATTGTTGATTGGAACCTCTCCGTCGTTAAAAAGTATGGGCTGACAGTGCAGCCAATCCCGATGGAAAAGAGCACAATTCGACGTCTTCAGCTAGCACGATAACTTCCGAAATACTTATGTTAATAGACATAGGCGATGAGCGGCTGCCTGTTCATCACGTAGGTTGAAAGAACGACCCCTTTTTTTCGCATCTTTCCGTTCTTGGTCGGCGTATGAGATGATGAAAGCTTGGGAAGCACCTACGAATGTGGAGCTGTACGGAACTCGACCTTCTTGTGGTTCGTGCCCAGCTTATCATGCTTACTCGGGAAGCCACATCACGTGCTCCACAATATTCACGACCTCAGGATGATTCCAAAATGAGAAGGATTGCTACTAGGAGATCTATCTTTGATATGAGAAGTTGTGGAGCAGATCTAATACAAGAAGCTATTCAACCAGAATAGTGCCCAAGGACTGATCAACGCACGTGATCCTATCGATCCCCTCATGGCGACTTAGCTAGCGACACAGTCATCAAACACATCTTACAATACCCCAAATTCGTACTATTAAAGCCGCGCATTCGTCCTCGCGGTACCGAACTCTGCTTTTCCGGCTTCTGCGACGAGCTCCGATCGCTCGTCATCCCACCCTACGATAAGATCCTCGACCACGTTGGTTTCGTCTTGACCCCAGATGATGCTCCCTCTACCTTCCCAATTTCCGTTACTGCCTTTCCCAAAGAGGCGATAGCTGGGGACACCGCAAATCCCGACCGTCTTTGCTTCGGCAGTGAGTGCCCGTAACTGGTTTTTGATGGCTGGCGTCGAAGCTTTCTCTAGGATAGCAGCTCCATTGTACCCTCCGTTGTTCAGTATCTCAAGAAGAACAGCTTCATTGGCTACTTTTGCATTCTGCTCCCAGCATGCTCGATCTTATGCGGAAGGTTAGTCAATAAGAGAAATTCATGAATGACATAACGGAGGACAACATACAGAGAAGAGGCACCAAATTTGGATCCACCAATGCGCATCTGAGTACAGTCGGGGTTCGAATTGGAAATTCATCGGCCCAGTGAAACTCGATAGGTTTATCTGGGCTGCCTTCCTGGACATTCACATCGTTCCAGTAATCTACCCAGTCAGCGTGGTCTTGTCTCGACCACAGGGCTTTGGCCTCGGACATAGAGGCCCCGGGTTCATTGGGAGTACCGATTCTAAGTCGCCGAAATCAGCAAACAACTCTATTGTTGAACTCTGGATTGGCACGGGGAAGGAACGGAGCTGAACCTACTCTCTGAACAAGATACCCAACAGGAAAGGCTTCATCTCAATCTCTAGGTTCTTACCAAACGTTCTCCTTAGTCGTTCCAATTGTGTCCAGCCCAGAAATGCCCACGGACTGCTAAAGTCATACCAGAATTGCAATTTCACCTTCTCGGTTAACGTATTCGACCCGATGCAACGCGGCATCAAACTCTTCAGGTTAGGTGGTGCGCTCGTCTCCGCACCTTTCTTCAAGGACAGCAAAGTAGCTTCAACGAATTGCATCCGATCTTGTCCCCAGTAGAACCTTCCTTGCTTCCTCTCGCCGTTGAAGTCAACCCAGGTAGCGCCTGGTATCCAGAACCCAGGGACACCGAAAGCGCCTCTGGCAATAGAATCGGCGGTCGCATCTTCCAAAGCTTTCCTTGCTACCGGATCACTGAACACGTCCTCGGTCAGAGAACCCGCACCGGCAACACCACTATCCTTCGCAATCGCCAACAATACTTTGGAATCCGTGACATCCTGCCCCTCGACCCAATACGCTCTGAATAGCGCTTTCGACAGCTTCGGTCTTTCGTGAGCAGGTACATAATGTATTAGTCTCAGCGCGTTCACACTTTTCCTTGGATGTTCTGGAGGTGGATTGTATGCAATTTGGTATCGGCGGAGTGTCCTCTGCATTGAACGGCCTGTCACGGCCTTCTTGGTCGGATTGAAGACATCGGATGCCGATCCGGCTGCACCTTGAGGTGCGGATGTTGCACGGTAGATGGCGCCCAGAAGGACCGGCCGCCAGATGAGCGTTGCAGATGTACGTTGAGCGAGGGCTTCCACGCGCGTGGAAGCTATATACGCAAAGGGACAAGAGATCTGGCGAGATTTAATCAGTGGTCGTTTGCATACAGGCGAGGAAGCAAACATCATAGTTGAACTCTAGAACGGCCCGGGAAGAGGACATTTTGCAGTCAAATGACTTCAGCAGAAGGCGATAACGAACGTCTTGAGACGATAATCTCGAGAATGTATCTATGTAATCAAAGGGCTAATATCCGTGTCTCAGTCGCTGACGAGTGAATGAAGATGTGGGGTAAGCCGAGGTTCGAATTACCGTGCTCAGATATACCCGACGCTATGCATTAGTCAGGATAGCGATTAACGTGGGGTTCACAGACTCCATCTTCTGAGCCATCCTGGTGATGATTACATCGTCAGAATGCCTAAAAGATTGCTGAGCTGCCGGAACGGAGAGGAAGAAGGGCAACGGTGACGCCTATTATCAATCTCAACATATCAAACCAACCAAAACACAGCCCCTGTTAAAGAGAGGTGAATGCCGTATATACCTAATACTAATTGCCAAGCTGTAAGGGTGGATATTGTCGTGAGGATATAGGCACGGCAAATTGATCTAGAAAAGCGTCGACAAACTCCTCAAGGAACACACCGAACAAAGTAGCAATTTGCCGCGCCTATATCCTCACGACAGATATGAGTTGAGCAAAAGGCAGTTAAAATGTCGGTATGTAAATCTAATGGGGCCTTTGTACAACATTAAAATGAGAACAACTACCTGGATAGCAAGACATAGAATATCGTTTGTAAATCTCCTACCGTTAACGGATGTAGGAGATTTACAAACGATATTCTATCATAGAACGTAGATGACCTTAATCAGACTAGAGAACTATATATCTAACTAGAGGATAAACAGAAAGACTTCCTCGCATATGTTAAGCGCAAGGAACCCGAAGGACCACGATGGCCAAATCTTAGGCAAGCTTCGGGATAATATATAACGATATCTGAATAGCGCAACTTTAGGCTACGAAGATATTGCAATCGAGTTACGTTCCATGTATCAGATGTACTCCCAAGCAAACCATTCCAGCTCAGGCTCAACCTGCTTGACCAGGAGATCCACACCAACACATCCCGTCACGTTCTGCTCGGCTCCATAAATGTTCCACACGCCATCCGCCTCGTCGACATTAGACCCAGGAGGGCAAGCCCACCATCCCTCTGGCTGATACGAATTGACGAATGCCCCGCCTTTGTAAGCATAGATACCATCAACCTGTGCGCCTTTGGGGATGTAACCGCTGTGTGGTCGGGTATAACTGGGGTAAAGACTGGACGGATAAAGGAAGCCGTGTTGACCCCCAGGCAAGACACTCACCTACGTATCGACGTTAGAAAACTCCAAGAGAGGTAGTAATGATGGAAAAGGTGGGGATGGCGTACTGGACCGAATCTCCCACCCCCCGCCCTCAGGACTGTTCGATTCGTGACCCTCTTGTCGCACGCAAATATCGTGCCCTCAGGGCAGTATGTACTTGTCCTAGCATTGGGACCTGTTCGAAGTTGATAATTCGCGGCATGGACGGGCAATCCATGAAGCTCTTTGATATTGGGATTCGACACGATGAGCTCGAAAGACTCCGTCTGAGGCTCAAGCGGCTCGAGCTGAGTCGACGAACAACTGTAACCATATTAGGCTGTGCACACCGTTTTCGAGGCCAGAGGCAAAATTTGGAGGTCAAGACTGGGCTACTAACGAGTATTGGTGAGTATCGAAACAAGCGTAGGCTCCTTGATCACAGTACGAGTATGGCGAGCCGTTGATGATAGGACATAGATTCCCGTTGGGCTCGTAACATATATACTGTACATCTACGTTAAGCAAAAAGCCGGGAGATAGCTGGGCAAGGTTGAGATACCTTTTCTGGATCGTACGTGGTTGACTCGCAAGATTCGCCCCTCACCAGGGCGAAGCTGGAGAGTATGAGTAATGCTACACAAAACATGTCGAAGTGTTTTCAAAGATTGAGCCGAAGGATGATGAAGTGGGGGCAGTCCGTGTTTCCCTTCTTATGTCTTCCCATCAAACAAATATGGCACACAGCAGGTGGCACAATCTTTGAGATTGAAGCATGGTGTGTAATATCGGAATGAGGCAATCAATACTACACAAGCTAAATTAAATAATTGAGTGAGCATAGTCAAAACCATAAGAGCAGGCTGGGGCTACTCATTGGTCAGGACGAAGGTCACTCTACGCGTACAAAAGCACAGAGGTCTAGAGGTCAGCTTTTGAAACGTTGCACGGGCGGACAAGATACGCCATCACTCAATTATCAAAGTCGGACAGACTAGTAATTGGCCACGTTTGATACATGACGTCGAGTTGACTATCAAGATGCTGAGGGGGATTTACAGAGCCTTGAAGAATGACGTTTATCGTGACCGTAAGTAGATCTTTGTTTCTCAATTAGGCCATTATCGTCCATGGATAGTACAAGTAGAGCCTTCCCAGAACTCCGATTCCATGCTTTAGTTCTACCAACCAGGAAGAGAAGGTCGAGTTAGACTTGTCAGTTTTGGGCTCAAGGTTGGTTGTATCGTATCCAATTTGCTCTGCACTGTCCGTACCATAGATCTTCAACACGTGCTGGAACTAGTTCATAGCGAGTTCTACACAAAAGGTGTTGACAGAAGAGCTTGCGTGACAACAGGTTGACAAGGAGGCTCTATACCGAGACGGCAGGTATCGATTTCACCTCTGAGACGGTCCAATCTGAAACCCCTGGACCAAACCACAACGACTGTATCTCTTCTCCGGGACTTCAAGCGCGCGCGCAGACTCCTGTCACCTGTCCAGGCCACAGGACTGAAAGTCATCATCCTCGAGCCTTACATGGCAGAGGGGAAACAAATCGCCCTACCCAAGTCCTACGAAACAATCACAAACCTTGCAGACATATTTCGTACCGAGATGCCACACCTGACCGTCAATTACACCATGGTAAGATAAGATCCCTACGTAGCCCTTTATATGAGATGCCATGCACCCGTTCTCATCTCTGAGAAGCTGAGAGGATGGATGTAGTGGATATTCTCGTTAGCGTGGGGAGGTTGGGGGCAGGTAAGTGTGATGGAGTGGAAGTTGAAGTGGGAAGAAGTAGTAATCAATTAGTGGAAGACATGCTGGCAAGATATAGCGGGATCAAAGCAAGATAAATGTGGCATTACAATACCGCATCTTGAACGGGAAAACGTCTGCAACAATCCCAAGCCCATTGCTCGACGAGTATTCGCGTCTATATTTTTAGATATTTCTACGCGTTAGTGTCTAAGATGTGAGGTCGAAAGATGTCTTGTCTTGTCCCGTAGCGCAGCACTCGTTTTACGTTCGCTTCGCTGGGATATCCACCAGGCCCCGGCTCTCCTTGGTCCTCCACTGCAGTGCCCTGGCTATCTGGTACAGAACCTCGAGGGTCGGCATGGGAACGCCTGCTTTCTTTCCCTCGCGCAGTGGCTCGCCGAGGAGGTTCTCGAATTCGATGTAATTGCCCTAGTTCCTCCATGTCAGCCACAGCTCCTACTCAACTTCGACAGATAGGACTGCAGGGGTGGTTGATGGGATGGGAGAATGCAAGGGGTTAGGAAAATTGAACCTTTGTGGGAGCAGGATATTGAGATAAGGAGGAGGGTAGGTGCATGGATAGAGGATAAAGCAAGAAGAAAAGAACGAGCAACAAAATACCTTCCGCACATCCGCAAGCATACTCGGACTCAGATAAAGGTCCAGCGGATCAACCTCAATCATCGTCTCCATCACGTCTTTAGCCAACTCGACCCCCACAGCCTTGGCCGCCACTACGATCTCCCTCATAGCCGGCTTCACCAGTCCCTCCACTGCACCGTCGGCGAGTCGGATCCTCCCGGTATCCAAGCCCGTAATCGCGCAGATAGGGTTCAGACAGGCATTGTACACGAGCTTCCGCCACCGATCATGGGATACGTCAGGACTGTACTTGCAGTCCGTCTTCCCTCCGGCGCCATATATCTTGACGAACTCTTTCGCCTTGGCCTCCGCGAACGACGCATGAATATTCGGCGTATCGAAAGGGCCGATGAGGAGGCGATCCTTGTCGTCTTGCACAATGACACCAGGTTGCGGTTCCGCGCTCCCTATCAGACTGACGCCCGACAGTATCGTCGCCTTGGGATATGCTTCGATGAGCGGTTTCTCGATATTGAGACCGTTTTGGATGAGCACGATTGTCGTGTGCGCGTTCTCCTTGTCCAGTGCGGGAGCGATGAGTTCGGCGACTGTGGGTCCAACGTCTGGGATGTTTTTGGTTGTGAGGACAATGAAGTCGTATGGGTCAGCGCCTTCTTCGGTGATGTTGGGCACTTGGTTGCGGACAGATGTTGGCCTCCAAGCCTTGACCTCCCCGTGATCGCAGGATTGGATGTCGTAGCCTGTCTCTTTGACTTTGTTGTAGTTACTCCTCAACACTACAGTGACGCTAGCCAGACCACCGACTTCGAGGTTCAATGCTGCAATGGCGCCGACAGATCCACCACCGACGACTAAGACGCTCGTCTTCTTTGGGTCAGACATTGTCAATGGAGGCAAGAAATGTTGGGGAGTGACGGATGAGACGAGACGACGATGGGAGATATTGGAGGTAAAGAAGAAGAGTACTGAAATGACAGTGACTCAAACTTATATATGATGGGGATTGTTCAAGGTTGATCAATAAGTTTTGGTGGGGTGCGCGTGTAGAGCTTGTAGCTTTGGTCCGATACCGCCGGCAACTGGCGCCTTGGATTATATCGGCTTGCTATTTTGGGACAAGCAAGGACACATGAAAACGCGCTCTTCTTCACAGTGACATTGAGTGCATGAAGTTGAGGCCTTCAATCGAGATCCATTTGATACATATGTAGGTTATCCGTAGTCATGATCGTGACCGGCATGCTTTTCCTCCCGCGCTTCATTCGCTACCCCATTGCTATCACCCACGCTGCCTTTGTCCCATGTATGAATTTGATTGATTTGGAGAAGCCATTCCACCCGACTACGCCGAGGCCCCGCAAAAAGAGAGAGGAGAAGGGAACGAAGCATCTAGAAGACAAGAGCGGCACCCTTGGTCTTCTTGTCGCCACCGAGCTCGAAGTGCTTGCATCGCTTAAGGGCAAGCTGTGCCTTGGTCTAGGAGTTACGTTAGCATAACCATCTGGCAAGCGAGGTGCATGTAAATGTGGGTTACGCACCTTGCACTGAGTGCACTCTAATCGGAGAACAACCTTCTTCGTGGTTTTCGCTCGCTACACCTTGGTCAGCCTCCAGTTCCTGCGATTCCGACTGTCTGTCGCATAACGTGAATAGTACCTTGTGGAAAACGGGCTTGGTCTGTCCACCATAACCGCTCTGCTTGCGATCATAACGCCTCTTTCCCTGTGCGAACAGCGAGGCCTTTCCTGCCTTGTATTGTGTGACCTTGTGCTGGGTGTCTGGTACAGATCAGTACGAAGCACGAGTGCATAGGTATGAGAGGGACGCACGCTTCTTGCAATCCCTGCCCTTGCAGTAGGTTCGTCGGGTCTTAGGTACGTTGACCTAGGAGGGCATTGTTAGCTATAGATTCTGGAAAGTAGCTTCAACACGTGATATGGGGCCAACGCTATTTGAGAAGGGCGTGCGACGTAGATGAGCTTGTTGAAGATTGGTGGGACCACGATGGACTCGACGCGCGAAAGGGCCTGAGGATCGGTTGCGGATGTTTGTAACGGATGTGAGCGGGGTCTTCGGTAGACGTCTTACAATCGCACATCTGGTCGTGTGGATCCAAGGGTTTAGCAGCATTGTCCAAATCGAAGGTTGTCCCATCGCAGAGTCGCTGGCGCCGCTCGAAGTCGTCCACAATGGCAAAAGCTTTGCGACCCGTTGCCCTCGCGATCCAACCCGTTCTTCTACACCCAGCCCTCGTTTCCTGGCCTGCACCCTGCCGAAATATTCCTGTGTAAACTGTGACCTCCAATCCTTCCTTCCTTTCCTCGAAGTCGTCGTTCTTGGTCGCACCGTCGGGCAGGTCGAAATTCGTCATCGATGGCGGTCGGATCGATGTGTGCTCATCCACGTCGCGAAACTGTATAACAAAAGAGAAAACTGCTTATAAGACTTACCATTGTGACTGAGTTCGCGAGTCTGTGAGGGCGAGCAAAGGGTTGTCGTTGGTGTTTAGGGTGATGCGAGGTTCCAATATTCCCTCGTTTGTGGGAAGCTCGGCTCGAAATTATGTCAGCACACTAGCCACAACCCCGCACCGCCACGCTCAACTCTGTACAATCTGCCTTTCAACGATTTCGAGGTGCACCGTATGAAAGAAGAGAACTTGGGTATTCAATGAATCGTAGTCATGAAGCGCAACTATAACTACCATAAAGGCGTGGTATCTCATGAAATGTGAAATGACGTCGGCCATTCTGAGCGTCAATCCGTCCCTCATACTCACCGCGACAATGCAAATCAATGAGGCAAGGAAACAGTGTAGACTAATAAACGGGCCGTCCTTCGTGCCAATCCCCGCCTTGGAATTGCTTCATCGGTGGACTGCTACCCAATGCAGGGCTGAAGTTGTAACGATTGCTCTCCCTCCTGCTGTGGCCGCCTTTTCGGCCATCTTCGAGGAGCTGAACTGGACCAATCCATTCCCATATACGACCCACATCGCCACTATGGCTCTCTCGCACTGCAGCGCGCACGTTGGAGTTGTGCTCCACCTTCTTCTGCACCACCGCCCATAATTTCTGGCGTTTGGAAGCCGAAAATTCAGAACGCAGAACATCATCGCGAAGTTGCGTCATGCTAATACCAGCTTCGGGATATGCGCCGGAATCCTGCGCATTGAGCGCAGCATGGTTGGCAAGACGGTCGAAAACACTGCTGGCAAGCTGCTTGGCCCGGGCCTCTGTAGCTCGGCCAGACGTGATCTTGTGCCGACCGTAAGAGCCAGACACGAGGACGGAGATGATCAGAACAATTTGCCAAAGATATCGTTGAGCTGTTTGTCGGAGGGATCTTCGGATGCTGCAGGAGAGGGAGAGCTCGGCGAGGGAGTTTGATGCAAGTGTTCGCTGTTGAGAGACTCTATAACCGCGGCAACATACCTGATTAGTTACCATTCCAAGTCAGAACGAGTGTATACATGGATATTGTGAGATAACAAGGAATGAGACTTACCCGTCTGTGCCTTCAACCACTTCGTCCCGGCGAACCATTTCGCCAGTAGCGCTCCGGAACAGCTCCTCAAACTCATCTTGTGACATGTCCTTGCGTTTCATTGAAGAGATCTCCTTCTTCAATTCCGCCTCGCCCACTTCAGGTGTCTCCACGAGCTTGCCCGCTTCATCTGGTTCTCCACACTCGTAAGCAGCTCTGCGCTGTCTCAGGATCTGGACACCGCGATCAGCCACTAGGGTAATCCGCCGCGTCTTCTCACTGTCCGGCTCACAGGTTGGGGGAAGGGGTACGAGACCTCCGACCGACAACGGATGATCCTGCTTGACAAAGTCCCGCTCACAAGTCAAATCGAGATTTCCATAGCAGGTAGCATGCGGTGGGCAGGGCTCGCATTGAGGGAGAAGGGCACTCGCCCACTCCGGCACTTCGACCCCACCCAGTGAGGTCGAGTCCCTTCCAACGCCGCAGAAACCGACTGCGAGCTTCTCCTGGCGCCAGACACCTCCAAATACCGAGAGACTGGACAAGAGAAGGGTCATGGAAAATGCTTTGATGGTACCGCTGGCCTTTGCTGGACGGCTGCGTCTCCGTGGAGGTAGGATGTCCACCTCTCCAGCCTTGGCCCGATCGCGAACCATCTCAAGCTGAGCCTCTGGAGTAAACTCGTCATCGTCGTCAAAGCCATCATCCTCAATCTTATACTTCTGTTCCTCCTTCGGGAGGCGCCGAGAAGAAACGTCAAAGGTGCCGCGTGAAGGTACGACGATGCCTTCGTCGAGCTGTTCTGGGTGAGGCTGGAATGTCCTCCGACGGAATGCATCGCTCTTGCGTTTCTCCTTCACTTCCGAGCCCAGCGTCTTCCTCCTCCGCTCGCGGTCTCCTGATATAAACCCTGGCGGTGAGCTGCCCTTTTGGAAAGGGTTCTCCTGCGTAAAGGGGCTATCATCATCAACTGGAGCGAACTGCTTTGCAGATGGAGTAACAGTGCTCTTGCGACTGCGACGGACGGCGGGCCGCTCATCGGCATCTACATCGGAACCGCGGGCATGCTTTATTGGTACGGTACGAGCGGGCGTCCTGCTACGCGGGGCTGGTGTTGTTGCTGGTTCTTCTGATGCGCGCATGGTTCGTCGTCGCGATGTTCGTCTCACCGTGGACGGCGGCGCGAGAACCGTGTCGTCGACATCCTCATCTGCATCGTCGGTCGTCGTCGTGCTGGCACTGGAGGGTACATCTTCAATTCCACGAGTCGATCGCTTTGTCCGGGCCTGGGTGCGCTGAATCATGGCCGCCTGAGGGAGGACCTGGTCGTTGAAGAGGTCGACGAGAACGGCCTTCTTAGCCGAGGAAGGGTAGTTGACCTGGTGCTTGAGGAGGATGCTGCGCAGCTCTGGGACTTTGATTTTGTTGGCGTCGACGTTGTCGAGGTACCAGTATTCGCCTCGTGAGTCGGCCATTGTGTTGGTCATGCGGTGAAGAACTTTGCGGGAGAGCAGAAGTTGGGTAAAGTGGGGAGAGGATTAGAAAAGAAGAAAAAAAAAGTTTGAGAGAGGTAAATAGCACGACGACAATAACGTTAGGCTGGTGCGACGGCAGTGGTGGCTGCGTGTCAGGCGGGTGCGAGGTGCGAGGTGCGAGATGTGAGGTGTGGGATGTGGGATGTGGAGTGAGGCCAGCAAACAAGCCTGGAATAAGCAAGAAGCAGAGTTTCGCCGCCGGTTTGTTGTGATGTCACGGCTGGCTGGGTTGTGGAGGCAACAGTGTGCCGCACGGACCATTCCACAGCTCTTTATTCTCACTCTCACTCTCACTCTCATATAAATGTAGCTTCCATCCGATCTGAACAAGCCTCTATTAATGATCCCGTTCTTGTTGGGGAACTTGCAGGTAGGTCTCTTGACGTAAAGGCAAAAGTATCTCTACGAGGGCTTACCTAACATATCTCCCATATCTATTTTGACATCTGCAATGGGAAGATTTTAGGAGCAAGCTGTCATATCCCTCGAGTTCATCTTGTTCAAACCACTTGAACTGTACCGATCCCCCGTCCCATGATCCTATCCTTGTTTTCTTGACTTGTCTTCGTTACAGATAGGCCACAACCCGCCAACAACAACATCAACGCAACCAATCATCACCAACATAACCACTGTCGAGTCCACGTGATGTTGCAACCATTCTAGAATGAGATTTCGTCGACTTGGAGACCATCTGGTCGTGTGCTTTCTACATCAAAGACTCTCGAGTGGGTGAAGTAAGCAAGGCCCAGTGGGAGTGAGCACGTCTTTGTCGGTTCGATTCTATTGTTAGCCGGGCAGCCAAAGGAACGGAAAGGCTTTGGGCTCTGCCTTTGCCGTTGGTGTCGAGAGCGTTACTGCATGTGATGTTCTTAAAGATGACCTCATATACTGTCAAGGCATGCCACAATATAATAGATGATACCAGTGCAGCCCCGAAGAGGGCGCTGGCAAACGATGTCTTGAATATGCTGAGAACAAGAGAGACATAGCATATGTTATATAATATGTGAGAAAAGAAAGTACCCCCATTTTCGTTGGCCAATTCGGACCGGATCGTGGTATTGAGGTCGCCGTAATTAATAGTGGTGGTTTACCTGCATCATATGCCGAAGACCCCGAAGTCGCCGTGATGGACGTCGCACGACTTGCATGTCAATCATCATCAAATGTCAATCATCAATGGGAACGCACCCGTTTTGTTAATGTTTAAAAAGCACAATGAATGGTTGCCGTCTAATGATAATGTAATAAATAAACCTCGCCGGGTTCTCGATATTCCGCTCCGTCGCACATCTATCGGGCTTTCCTCTCACTCGACAACACGTGCAACCTTGGAATGACTTCCCCGGGCTCCGCGACGCCTGCTCAACATGCCCGACCTGCTCCTCTGGCATGCCTAGAGTGTCGACGACAGCACCTCAAATGCCCGGGAGGCAAGCCAGCCTGTGCGCGTTGTGTTTCGCGCGGCTTCGAGTGTGCCTACACACCCTCGCAAAGAGGTCGTCGACGACACGCGTACGTGAAACGATGCACTCGTCAAGACGACGAGGCCGAGTCTGCTGACCCTCGTACATCGCCAACCCGTACCTCGCCATACTGTCTTATCGATCCATTGCAATGGATATCAACCGCCGCGTCAGATCCGGCGTCTACTCTCGACCATGCTCAACCAGTGTCACCGACGTTGCTGAATAATACCTCGACTACATGTACACAACCAAGCGAGCGCCACGGACTAGTATCAGCTATCGACGACGAGCAGCTCGTCACCCTGTACTATCTCAACTTCCATGCCAGCCATCCCATGCTGCTGCCGAGGAGCCTCTACTGGAAACGTGCTTACCCACGCTATTTAAAGGCCGTGGTCGAGTTCGTAGGAAGTCACTTTTCCCCGACCACGTCCAGCGACACGCTGCGAGAAGCCACGGCAAGAGAACTCCAACTCGGAGAACGGACCACTCCAGAGATGGTCCAAGCCTGCGTCCTCTTCACCATTGCGCTTTTTGCCCGAAACGAGGTCAATGAGGCTCAACGGGTGCTCGCCCAGGCCATTGAAACCGCCATCGAATTGGGCATGCACAGACGCCCCTTTGCTGCCTCACACGCAAACAACCAACCAACAGAAGAGGAAAGCATGCGGAGAACTTGGTACGAGCTCTACGTCACCGACGGCTGCATTGCTGCCTTTCAGCGGAAACACTCCTTCACCACGAATACTGTGAGTGCCAACGTCCTGTTGCCCTGTGACGATAGCCTATATGAGGATGGAATCTGTCTGCTCAACCCAGCGTCAAGAGATGACTTCGAAAGCAGTGTGTTTGCCGACGAGGAGATGACATTCTCATCCTTTTGCTACAGGATTGAAGCCGTGCGTCTACTCGGGCGGGTTCTGACCATCACCGGAGCGCAGGGTGTGTACCGGGACCAGGTCCAGGCCGTAGACAACGCCCTCGCTGCCTTTCTACACCACCTTCCAGCCTCGAAATCTGAACCGGAAATTATCAACACGTACGGCGAGCTCGACGAGCTCATGTTTCAGACTCACGTCGTGATCCAGTACGCCACCACTCTTCTACATTACCCCAGGAGCGACTTGCCGTGTCCCGTGGTCCCGTTCACGATGGATGTGCCCGGCGGCAATAATGCCAAAGTCCTTTGTCCATGTGCACGGCAAAGTGTACATTCCATCAAGGCGATTGATGCATCCAAAACACTTTCCATGCTCGCCGCTTTCCGCTCTCCTGTCCAGCGACACACTCCCTTCTTCATCTATCCCTTGGCCCTGGGCGCCATCGTTCAATTCTCAGTTAGCACGATGCATTCTAGGAGCTCGAGCAGCTGTCTAGAACAGCATCGTGATCGCATCAAGTTGATCCTGGGCGTGTTGAAGTCTTTGGGGAGACACTGGTCTGTCGCCGAGGCTATACTGCGCACTTTGAAGCGGGTGGCCCTGACAGTATTTCGTCCCTCGCGTAGTGAGGACGAGGTTTTCGTGCAGCAGGATGTTTCGGCCGATACCGCTATTGATCCATATTCGAACGAGACAATTGGGGGCAGTTGGCTCGATAGCTTTGAGTTTCAGGATCTCCAGGGGCTTATTGGCTTGGATCCTGATGCTCTGCGCCTTTAGTCCCCTAGCCTTCTAACCTTGCACACCTTTCCAAGACCACAACCCCTCTCCTATACCAGACACCGTCTCATTCCCATCCCCGTTCCCATAATCATTCTCTCCGTCGGTCTGTACGGGAATCATCAAAAACCTCAGTCCCCCTTTCATCTCCCGCGGCAACCTCGCTGCTCTAATATTGGCGCTACATATTTGTCATGGGTCTTGTGGTCGCGAACCGTCATCCACGGCACGGGCTTCTTGTAGCCATTGGTCGACGAGAGACAATCGTGACCTGTCCAGACCTTGACATGGTCGGGTAGGTTGACGAGTTTACGCGCAGACGCGTAGAGAGATGATGTGGGGCCGCCAAGGAAGTCGTAGTGCGTGGTGCCGATGTCGGCATGGAAGAGGGAGTCGCTACAGAAGATGTTGTCTGTAAACCAGCACCGAGCCAAACAGACCATCAGCCACCCTCGGCCTGTCTCGAACCTGTCCCCATGCTCCCACAATCTATCAACTGCTACCCATTTCTGGTGGTGGAACGCAGATATGTTTGTTCGCCAGAGTGTTGAGGAGGGGAAATAAGCCTGGTGTGGTATAGTTGGCCTTGGAGCTTGTACAGGACATTGATGGGGAGCAGGGGGGTTCGAGTTCGAGTTCGAGTTCGAGTACCAACGGAATCAATTGACGCGGATACTAATGGCAGCTGTGTTTTGGTTGATTGTGCGTTTACGAAATGTTGAACGGCTTTCACATGTAACATGTCGGGGACTATTGATGTTATATTGATTGTACTGTGGGTTTAGAAATTGACTAATATGATGCATAGTAGCGTGAATGTAGACTTGCCCAAAGGACCTAATTGGAATCTATAACATACTCATCTAGTTGATTGTTTTGCTTCCCGGCGCCACCGAATCAGGATGGATTGTGTAGCTTTCAGGTTTGCCCATGGGTCGTCAGCATACAAAGTACATACTTTGTATGCATCTAGCACCCTTTGGGTTAGACTAGTTCGCTTAGACTAGTAATCAGAAGTATGGCGTAAGCATCAGGCCATTATCAACTGTGATTCGCCCTCGAGCTTTGCGGCCAGGGATGGATGGTGGATGAAAAAAAACGGACAATCGCCCCGATGTTTCGGTGGCTTCACATTCCTGTGCTCGATTCTTGTGTTTCGAAACCATCATATTCGAATACAGCTCACCTTCCAGTCAGCTAACGTGTGTAATAAATAACTCGGAACCACTTCCACCAGCATCCTCAATTTCAGGGCTTGTAACTACCCTTCCTCTCGGCCGACGCCTTTCCTTCTCTCGTTCCTGATACTGAGCACCCAACCATGGCATTGCACACCGTGATACACCGCCATGGTTTAGCTCTAGCAGCCCGGCGTTCGCCTCTCACCCTCTACAAGAAGCACGCAATTCGAGGCCTCGCAACTGTAGTACCACCGCCGAGCAGCACGTCTCGCAGTCACAAAATTGTCGTTGTAGGTGGCGGCTCAGCCGGCATAGCGCTCAGCCATCAACTACTTCGGAAAGGCAATTTCGCCCAAGACGACATCGCCATTGTCGATCCAGCGACATGGCACCATTACCAACCGGGCTGGACGCTTGTCGGCGGCGGACTCAAGAGCAAGGAAGAACTGCGGCGACCACTCTCCGGCTTGATGCATCCGAAATTCAAGTTTTACAACGACAGTGTCGGTGCCTTCTTCCCCGAGGACAATCACGTTACCCTAGGGGACGGCACTACTAGGATCAATTACGAGCAACTTGTCGTGGTGCCTGGCATCGGGCTCGACTACGGAAGTGTAAAGGGTCTGGGTGAAGCGCTTGCCGACAAAAACGCCCCCGTGTCCTCCATCTACGACTATGAGTACTGCGACAAAGTCTTCCGCGGTATCAAGAATTTCGATAAAGGGGCCGCCCTCTTCACTCAACCAGCCGGCATCGTGAAATGTGCCGGCGCACCCCAGAAGATCATGTGGCTAGCTTTGGATCACTGGAAGCGCGCAGGCTTATACAACTCCAGTCCTAGCTCGGCAATTGACATCACCTTTGCTACCGGTCTCCCCACCATGTTCGGCGTGCCCAAGTACAGTGCCAAGCTCGAGGAGCTGCGCGTGCAGCGAGGCGTCGAGGGTCTTTTTGAGCACAATTTAGTTGCCATAGACGGCAACACGGCGACGTTTGAGCGTCCCGGAGGAAAGCCACAAATCCAGAAGAAGTTTGATTTCCTGCACGTGGCACCCAAGAACCGTCCGCATGCGTTTGTTAGCAACAGTGCCCTCGCAAACGCGGCGGGCTATGTCGACGTGAACGAGGGTACTACCCAGCATACGCGGTACAAGAACGTGTGGTCCATTGGCGATGCGTCGAGTCTGCCTACCTCCAAGACGGTCGCTGCTATAACGTCCCAGACACCCGTCCTCGTTTCGAACCTCCTCGGGTCCATGGACGGCAAGGAGCCCACGCAGACGTACGACGGATACACATCCTGCCCGCTCCTGACTGGCGAGAACAAGGTCCTCCTTGCGGAATTCAAATACGCTGGCGTGCCCAAGGAAACCTTCAATGCATGGTTCGGCATCGATCAGGTGACTCCGCGTCGTGCATTTTACCACCTAAAGAAGGACTTCTTCCCCTGGGTCTATGGGAAGTACCATGTCAAGGGCACCTGGGGTGGACCGAAGGGGCTTATTAGGTAAAAAAAGAAAAGCGACCTTCTTGTATACATTTAATCACTCGTGACGGGAATCTGCAAAAGAACCGGGATGGCTATGTAGTAGTTTTTGTATATTACTTGGGCATTGTACTCGCTTTGTACGACATGTTATGTGAAGCTTGTACGAGTGAGTACTTTGCTGAATATAGATGCACCGTCTTACTATTACCCACTGAAATAAACGTGCTCTCGTAAACGAGTCGATGAAGAAACATATGAGGCGACTTGGGATGGGAAGGAGATGTGACAATACGGCAATGGTAGGGGTGACAGTAGCCATGGTGACAGTGATAGGTATGTATGTACATGTATAATGTCCCCCCACGTGGGCGGCGGCCCAACCACCCCGCCAAGGATTTATGATCTGGGGAAGACACATTAATTCGTCATTTCGCTCAAAGTCCAAGACAAATCGCCTTCGCCCTCGATGCACACTCACTCATTCACTCCTTCGTTCACTCATTCGCCCATTCACCGATTGACCTACCCTTGACCTACCCTTGACCTACCCTTGAACCGGACCTGTCACTCGCTGCATAATACTGTACGAGTAGCTTCTTCCGTCCCGTGGCGGCTGTGTCAACGGCCTGGCCCCTCCACCAAACAGGTTACGCCGGCATCTCCGGCCAAGGTCCCCCGCCAGGAACCCCGTCGTCAGCAAGAATTGCAGTCGCCCACCGACGCGCGCGCCCTCAAGAGCAAGCCCCTGCATCGCAGAACAATCCATCTACCGCATCGGCGCATCCTACTGTGTATACTATACCTACATACCTTTCGACACCAGAGACTGGTCTCTCTCAGTCACACATCATCATCGTCATCGCAGACCGTCGCCATGCCCGCGCTTCCTATTGCGCCCCATGTCCTGCCAGACAGTCTTGCGTTACTCAACCTCGAGGCCCTCGTCGCGCGTCAACCCGCCATTGACACTTCCGTCCCGACCCCGAATTCCCTCACTGCGAGGCAGACCGTCGTAACCACTGGCATCATTCCCACATACTACAACTTCAACAGTCCCGCAGCTGGTACCGTGGTCGGCATTGTACTCGGTAGCGTCGCTGCCTTCCTGCTGATTACTTGGCTGCTCTTCTCCCTCGCCCAACTGAGTGGTAACCGTAGAAATACGACAATACAAGGAGAGGAGGAGGTTGTTGTGCGACGGAGGCGTGGATCTCAGAACAATTCCAGACACTCGCGAAGGAGCACTCGGACCGAGGTCCGTGAACACAGCAGGAGCCCCCGGAGGGAACACGTCGTTGTCGAGGAGAGAAGGACTCGTCCTGTGCCAAGGGCGAGGAGCATTGTGGTGGAACAGAGGAGTAGGGTGCCGGGCGATGATATGGTCGAGGTCATCGAGGAGCACGACGAGTACCAGACAAGGAGAGGCGGATCACGGCGGAGCGGCGGCTATCGGTAACTTGTCCAAGGTCTGCATTCCAGGCCACTGAAGTTGATTTGTGCAGTTGAATTCGACGCCTGGAACGACCGCACGACAGCATGATAGCACGACAATCAGCACGACAATCGGACGACGATCGGCACAACAAACCGTCCGACAAATTACAACTCCCATCCGACAAATTGCAACTCCCAACCGCAACATACGTCCGTCCCCAGAAACACATTGCGATACCCTTTTGTTTCCCTCTTTCTCTTTCTCCCCCAGTGTTTTTTTTAATACACATGGCGCCTTATCGCCCTCACCTTTTCCCCCAATGTCTGCAAATCTTTCTATGTGTATACTATTTTTCCATTTATCCAGCACTGGACCTAATACATAGGGAGCGACTGTATCGGCGTGGAAGTGGACACGAACATGTGTATGATGGATGTATGAGCGTGGTCACGTATGACGTGGCGTGGCGTATATATTGGGAGGCTGTGCTCTACTCAGCGAAGAGCAAACCTTTACGGCGAAATCGTCTGGGACGGCACAGAATGGCATCGTCCATTGTACTTTGCAAACACAGCTACGAAGACAGCACTCGAATCAAAACAGACCTTATTCTTCCTTGGCCCCGCTGCTCCCTGCTATCGTCGACATGCGCTTCCTTTGAGTTGAATTTCTACTTGACGTCAGCCTTTCCACTTGGTTCCTCGCAAATACATTTCTGCATTGAATCTTGGCCTCCAAGTTTTGTGATTAATTACCGAGTCGAATCGAGACCCCCAAGATCGGCAGGACATGGCGTCATGGCCCATGTAGGCCTAGAATCGAGGCGAAGGGGTATCCTGGGTATGTTGTTGTTAGATCCGACAGCAAAAGACAATCTAATTAATTAATAAATTTATGAAATTCCAAGAAGAGACTAACAGTACTCGCCCAACGGGGGCCAAGGTGTTCTATGTAATCGAGCGGAAAGTAAATCAAGGTCCATAGATGGCAGAATGTAATAATACATTTTCGAATTGCGTATTAAACAATTATCGTCTAATTAATACTTGAGTATATAGTATGTATGTATGTATGGTATCCTTGTAGTAATTATATCATCATACCGACCTATTAAGAACCGAAGTAACAGAACTAGCTACGTAATCTCGTATACATACTCAGATCTATGTAGTACAAAGGTATGTATGTACATACCTCGGCACGAAAAGAATAAAAAAAATAAAAAAATAGTCCAGCAATATGTACTACCTACATACATAAGTCTATCTTTTAGCTTATAATTATTACATACTGTATGTATGCCTGGCACGCCTACATAGCTCGCCCGTAGATGGATAGATGGTCCGTGCGTGCGTGCGTACATGCGTCCCGCTAGTGGCGTCGTTGAGAAGAAGAAGAAGAAGAAAGAAAGAAAGAAAGAAAGAAAGAAAGAAGGAAGGAAAGAAAAAAAGCCATGATTTCTTATCTGCTTAATTCGATTAGCTTGACGCGACGGGACAACACACACACACACACACACACACACACATGTGCGGGGAATTATGTACAGTAGGTAGGTAGGTAGGTAGGTAGGTAGAGATACACTATGTAATACGCCACGTCCGACGCTAATATTGTAATTAATTAGATCTGATAAAGGATATGTACATGTGGGCCGAGGTAGTTTTTTTGTAGGGGGGGGGGGGGTAATACAATTATGTATTTAGAACATGGAATCCGATTCATCGCATCTATTGCGACTGACTCTGAACTAGTCTTTTTTCTTCAACGCACCTTCTGTACCTATCTTGATTCTGATATAATACTTTTCTTTTCTTTTCTTCTTCTTTCTTTTCTAATGCTGTTTGACATCTTCTTGGAAAGATTAACCCATTACTGACAATTACTCTTCTTGTTTTACCTTACATCTGGGTTGGTGGCTCTGACCTAAAAGACCCAGGTCACTCCTTCTCCTCCGGACTCACTTCTAACACGGCCACGCTCAATTCGGGCATGGTCCACTCGAATACACCCTCACTTCCTGCCACCAGCTCTTCGTTTGTCTCTTTCACGACGTTGTTCCCTATCTTTGGATCGTTGAACCCAAATGGTCCCTCGGTGCTCGTCAAAAGTGTCAACTGCGCTTTTCTTCCCTGTTCCACGCCAGCAAATCCAACCTTGACGGGCGTATCTTCGTGATTCGTGGTGTTGTAGTTTGCAGACTTGAAGACATGCGCACCGGTATCCTCGTTCACCCCGGCGACGAAGAACAGCGAGGACGTGTTGGTCGAAGGAGTAGTAGGCAAGTTTGCGGTGATTGGGTGCGTAGAGATGAGCTTGAAGACGTGGTACGCCGTCGATAGCGTCGTCTTTGAATTATCCGCCTCGAACTCAATCATGCACACGCTCCATTGCCATCGGTTCATGTTTCTCAAAATGGGCGCGTATGTCGACCCGATGATGCGATCTCCGGCGCGCTCCGTGGCAATCATGAATATCGCCTCTCCTACCCCACCGATCCACCACGGAAATGGGTGTAAACCGGCATCCCAGTCACGTCCACCATTCGGATGCACGGCTGCGAATTCTCCCACAAGAGTCAAGTTTTCCGGACCCAGTGCATCGAACTTTGAGAACTCGGCGTAGTAGTCGTTGGGTTGACGATATGGGTGATAGTCCCCAGCCGCCGGTGCTGCAATGGTCATATTGTCGAACTTGGAGGGCGACGCGATGATCTGAATGTCTGGGTACTTTTCCTCAATCGCCTGTTTGAACAAGGGAAACCGGTACTCGATGTAGGAATCGTACCCGGAGGGTGCACCCGCGAGCCAATCTTCGTTGCCTATCTCGACGTAGCTGAGCTTCCAAGGCTCGGGGTGTCCGAGTGATGCGCGCAAAGAGCCGTATGTGCTCGAGGCCGGACCGCGAATGAACTCGATCTCGGCGAGGGCATCGTCAATCCACGGCTGCAGATCCGTTTCATTGATATAGGCGCCGTCGAGGGCGAGGCCAGACCATACAGCAAGGACTAAGAAATTCAAGTCAGCTTATATCCCCGACATCAGAGACAGGAGAATGGCTCACTGGGCTCTAGCTCCATGTCGTCGCACCAATGGAGGTAATCAACTAGTCCAAGTCCGTCGGACGTCTGGTATCCCCAAACGCCAGGCCGCCCGGGTCGATTCTTCAAGTCCCCGATTGTCTCGTCCCACTTCCAGGGATTTGCAAGGTTCGGTCCTTCAAGTGCATTACCGCCAGGGAATCGGAGGAATTTCTGTATAGCAGATCAGTCAAGCTATTCACTTCCTCATGCTTATATCAAAGATGCGTACCGGACCCAGCGCTTCGAAGGCTTCGGCAATGTCTACCCTTAACCCATTCTCCCTTCCTTTGTAGGTCGGTGGGAACAAGCTGATGAGGTTGAAATCTAGACTGCCGCCGATGACGCTCTTTGCGTCGAATTGAATCCCGAACGAGTTGTTAGAGCTTGGTGCGTTGCTTTTCGGTACCAAACTGAATTCGTGCTTGATCCACTCGTCATTCTTGCTCTGGCTCGGTATGCTCACCGATCCGAACGTTTCGTTCGTGAGAGTAGACGACAAGGACGCAGTGAACGATCCGTTGTACGATCCGCGAACGTAGAAGGATCCAGTGTAATTTTGAACGCGCACGTCAATTCCCCAAAAGCCGTCGTTTCTGAAACCAATCTCACTGTCTGGACTTCCATTCCCAGTTGCTACATTGAGCGAATTAGGCAAAGCACTGGAGAGCGGAGCCGTCAAGTTCTTGATGCTAAGCGCCGCGCCATTGATAGGGGTCCATCCAGCCAAAGACACAGGGTAACGTGAACTGCCTTGGAAAGCCCGATTTCGAATCAGTTCTGCGTATATACCTCCGTCACCTGCGTTGTTGATGTCCTGATGTCATGTCAGCGGGCAACAAAGGGAGGGATTGAAAGCTTTACTTCGTGCATCAGCCCATAAGGCATGCGGGACGTCTTGTTGCCACCTGAGGCTTGTACTTTGATGTCCACAGCAGCCACCGAGGCCACTAGAAGGCCTACTAGAGCCGCGCCACTAAGAAACACCATATTGGGCAAAGTGGAAGAAAGATTTGGTTCCGGATGTATCTATCCATTGGTGCTCCCCAACCGAAGTTCTTATAGGTTCTTATGTAGCTGGTATTTCTTCGTGCCAACGAAAAGCCTACGCAGTCGTGATGAGGTTTTTCTCTTGGCTGTTAGTGGAGTCCCGAGGAATGGTCATTGAATCAGGGTACCTGACCCCGCAAACGCCTCCAGATGTACCGAAAACCCGGGGATTGGCATTGACGATCGTCCGAGATGGGGTAAAGTCGCTGAAGTCGAGGGAGCATCCCTGGACGCAATACCAGCCCATTGGTGGGATTTGAGTCTTGGAATGACTTGTCGATACATAATTGAGGTTCCGCGGCTAAGTGTCTTACAAAGGTTAGTGTAATGTATGTGACGCGGAAGATTTGTGCGCACTGCGCAGCGAGAAGGTGAAGACCCCGCGGCAGTTGATTTCTTTACTGAATTTTATTACTTTGATTAGCCCTATTATCATATGCAAACGAGACAGACAAAGTACGAGTAAGTCGTCGGATCAAGGCATCCCTTGTATTAGCCCGACGTTCGTGTAAGGTTACAAGTCCGATAGATCCACGTGTAGAATACATCACGCAAGATGCCTAATGTGTACAGCCCAACACGGTCATCTTGCTAGCGCGGATTGACAAAATGCCATTGGTTGAATTGACAACAAAGTATTGTAAAGAGCCTGCGAGCAGCAAAAGACAATTGTTTCAACACATCTTCGTATTTCTTATCAATGCCCGGTTCGGTAGTACCAAGCCATGATTCCGGTTTGCGGTAGCGCAGCAGTCTTGACCTGCCCGAACCGGTTACACTGGGTAATTTCCAGGGTGGGGTACTAGTCACGTCAACATTTCAACGGTACCTGCATCGACCTCTCTCTCTTTTGCTATTAAGTCGATACAATATGAAGCTTCTCAATTTTTGTGCACTCTTCGCGTCCACCATCTCTGCTTTGACTCTCCCCAATGTCCACCCGAGACCCCAACACCCTCATCTGTCTTGGTCCCTCAAGCCAACGAACAGCACGAAACAATTCCGAGGTCTATCGCCCGTCTCCAGCAAAGTTGTATGGGTAGCAGGTGCTGGTGGAACAGTACTTCGCACTGTCGATGGCGGCGTGTCCTGGGCCAATATCTCACCCACATCTACTGCAGAGAATCTGACAGCTCTCGAGTTCCGCGACATTCAAGCTTGGTCTACGAAA
Organism: Pleomassaria siparia CBS 279.74; assembly: GCA_010093715.1. Lineage (NCBI taxonomy): Eukaryota > Fungi > Ascomycota > Dothideomycetes > Pleosporales > Pleomassariaceae > Pleomassaria > Pleomassaria siparia. The sequence continues at coordinate 533,285 of MU005767.1, read as the reverse complement.
ACGGCCGTCATCTTATCCATTGGTCCAGGCAATGAATCCCGCATACTTGTCACCAATGACGGCGGGAAGAAATGGCAACAAACCTTTGTGAATGAAGACCCGTCTGCATTTTACGACTGCATGGCGTTCGAAAATAACAAACACGGGTTGGCCTTGAGCGACCCGGTGAATGGGAAGTTCAGACTACTCGAGACTTGGAATGGCGGCTCAAGTTGGTCCCTCGTCGACCCCGCGGGTATCCCTCCGGCCTTGACAAATGAGGCTGGCTTTGCTGCGTCTGGAACATGTATAGAGGCGGCAGCCGGTCGCTGGTACATTGCTTCGGGTGGAGCAGACCCTGGACGTGTATATAGGAGCGACGACGGCCATTGTTGGAAAACAGCAAACACCACCATTCCAGGCGATCCGGCTTCAGGCGTCTTCTCGGTGCGTTTCCGCGATGCCAAACACGGGATAGCTGTTGGTGGAAACTACACAAACGCGAATGGGAACGTGAACAACGCTGCATGGTCTCGAGACGGTGGAGTGACCTGGGAAACCGCAGAAACCTTTCCTGGGGGGTATAGATCCGGCGCAGCTTGGGTACCTGGTCGAAGCACGACGGCCATTGCCGTAGGTACTTCAGGTTCTGATTTCACTGTCGATGGTGGCAAGTCTTGGCATGGAATCGACAATGGGACCTTCGACGCCGTTGAATGTGTGAATGAAGACGTGTGCTGGGCGTCGGGAGCTAAAGGCCGAGTTGCTCGTTTAGATTTGAGTTGATTCGATTATAATAGAATAATCTGTGTAATTAGTCACGGCTGTTTGCAGTCTTGCAACAGTGAAGCTGTCTTGCAGCGGGGGTTTATGTAAGATAGAAGTAGTGAGAGAGATACTTCAAGTATGTCGATAATACTAGATCTAATGTTAGTTTGAAATTCCGTTAGTTACCAATATAAAGTATCATCTAAACTTGAATCTAGAACCGCAACGTCTGTAGATGAACTAAGCTCTAGGAGAAACGTAAGTGAGAAGTATTAAAGCCTCAATCCTATTCACCTGCTGACCCGACCATGGGAAAATGCTGTCGCCGATATCTCCCCCCCCTTTGGATCGATTTCATGGTCTGGTGACATGCTAGCACATTAGTGATTATCAGTGATTGTATCAACGAGAGTTTGCCATCAAATTCCATGCCAATATTTATGAGCAATCCCCATTGGTCTGAAAGACTTGTTCATGTGCGGAAGAGGTTATCAAAGACGACTAACAAGTCGGTATCAATAACACAATCTTTCATATTATAAGTTCCGTTTCTCGCATACGAGGCTTATTGTTCGAGACTTGGCGATCGCTTACCACTGCTGTGCCCCACTATGAAGAAAGGGTATGCCCCCCCCCCCCCCCCCACTAGAGCGACACCTTTTCCCTTAGAAATTTCACAGCCTTGCGATCATGATGGCTGGGGACATCATCGTCCGTCTCCAGCTCACAGCGCTCCCGGCCGATCTCCTCCTTCGAGTCTACGAAGTGCTTTCATCTCTTGCCGATGCTCTCAGGCTACACGCAACCTGTCATACCCTTCACGACGTGTGGACGGATCACCGAACCGCCATCGTGAACGAGATTGTTGTCAATCAGTTTGAGTGCTACCCACAAGCCCGACAGCTTCTTGCAAGGCAACCGCCTGGTGTGCCACTAGAACAGAGAGACCTGTCCGATAACAATCTATCCAACCTTCTACAGAATGCACAACGGGTTGAACAAGTCATCGTAGATATTGAACAGAGGTTCATTCCTCGACTGAAAAGTACACAATGCACCACTATTTGTTATTAGTATGCGTCCTAACGCTCTGGCAGTGGACGATACAACCTACGGAGGGAGCAATACACATGATGCTACCCTAACGCAAACTGAACGTCTTCGTGTAATAAGAACCTGCTATTTGATATGGACCTTGTGTCTGTCCCCCAGCGATGTTGTTCACGCAAAGATATTGTCCCTGCGACCCAGAGAATTGTTTTATCTTTTCGAACTTGCTCACTGGGCGCGTGTCACGAAGTTTCCGACTCAGGATAAATGGGAAACATACCACGTTGTTATGTCTGCAGGGCATAGGCTTCAAATGCTCTATCATAAGACGTATAGGTGTGAGGCACCCAAATTTCAAGGTCTGGTTAGCTACGAGGGTCCTGAAGCCTTGTTTGTCATCTGGGACCATTGGCAAGACAATCTGAAGAATCTCATCTGTAGAAGGCCATTGTCAAATCTGCGTTGGGATGTACAAGCTCAGATGCTGGAGCATTTGTGGGATTATGAGCCTGGAGATGAGTTGTTGATTGTATAAGATTAGGCTGCGGCTTTGAATGCACTAATAAATAGAAATGGGATTCATCAGTCTTTAGATAAATCTAATATCTTTCTGATATGAACAAGGTACATGGTGTAAGAGTTCGGTCGTTTAGTGGCACATCGGACGGTAGCCTCGTGACCCACAGTAGCTTAAAATCCGATCTTAGCCGTGACTTGAACAATACTGCTGTATCAGTGGTGTAATTAGTAGCTTTGATGTTCCTTAGCGTTGTGGGAATATCTTTATTACTAAATGTCGCGTAGGGCGCTTACCCAATCCACTCGACCATCTGCACAGTCACACATGAGCTCGGTGGCTCACCTAAAATAGATAATCACCTAATGCTAACTTGATAATTTATAATCTAAAGGATTAGCTTACAAGATCCTTAGATCTATAGATAGACGCTCTTCCGCTTCTTTCAGAGCAGTATATAATCTCTTTTGTTACATAGATCTAGATAGACACTGATTATTTCACTTAATACACTCGATGATACGAACTCGACTTTCCAGCTGGTTTCTGCCTCCACACCAAGATAGTGGCTCCGAGTCTCCATTAGAAGTTAAGAAACTCCCCTCTTTGGGGCGTTGTTCTATTTGGCCTTCCGCAGGAAGGCTACTGCGCCTACGAGATGGTGAGCTAACTAACTACGGAGTCACGGACAGTAAGTACTAGTCTAAAACCGTTACAATCACTCCTCAGCATATAAACCTCTACTCAAGAACCGCCACTTCCACTATTTCCACTTTGGTACACACTAGTTAATGTATGAAATCGAGAATCGACGAAAGTCAGGCCATCATGTCGGACATCACACTCGAGACTTTCCCCACGAGGCTGTCTGCATGATCTACTTCCGCCTTCTGCACTCGTGACACGCTTTATTTCGTTAGACGTGTCTCCGCTTCAAGGGCGTTTTCAGAGGAGTACCAGACGAACGTCTTGGTTGAAGTTCCCGTTGACTTGTTTCGTTGTGCTAAAAGGATGACGCACTTACCGGCTTTTTCTTCTCAAAGCCACCTCGCGTACTGACCTATTGTAGACGGAGGCCGTCCACTCTTGTTTCATCTTCGAGTAACACAGATTTGAACTGGCTAACATGTCACGCCTGCCATTGTTTTTATATTTGGGTGAAAAAAAATCCCGAAATATGTTTCTTCTAGGCTCCTCGCAGATAGATCTTGGTTATCTTGTACGGTTTTGCGACGCGTACATGTATCTACACGTATATTTTGGTCATACTACCTAGCGGAAAACAACTTTGATATCCTCTGTTCTCGACAGTCTGAGGTTCCCCTTTGTACAACATTTCGATTCACGACTGCCGCGGAGCAACGGTTGGAACTACGTCCGTGCGCAAGGGAAGGCGGATTATCTGGTCTGGAAAATTTCAGCTTGTTACAATGCGTATGGTTGGTCTAGATACAAAAGACACACTGAAAATTGCGGAGACCATCGGTGCAGGGAATATCTCAGCTTCGAAGAACAATCTGTAAGTATGTTCCAGCCGGTTCTCGAGTAGAAGTATTTTAGTTGAGCCGAACTGATCAAGTACAGAGAGACAAGACCGCAGCAAACCCTGCGCGACATTTTGCCAGAGGGTGACGGCAGTCGGTATACCACTACTCCAGAGGCCGTGAAGAATCGATCGCAGGCTACAAACACGGCTAGGCGACGAGCTGAGCAAGATTCGCACCAACTTGCAGACCTCCGAGTAGAAAAGATCCGAAATCTGGCCTCGAGCAGTATTATTGATTTGCCGCATACCCCAGAGAATACGCAAGCAAAACATCTCAGACGTACTCGCAGCGTGTACAACTTTGCAGTGAGGTGTCAGACCGTGCTGGCTCGCCCTCTCCGAAAGACCACCTTAGACCCGATTCCAGTCTCCCATGGCCGGACCCCTTCAATTCTTTCAGGGCTTGCAAATCTTCTTGGCAAGCTAACGGTCGCTGCTCAGGATGCACAGTATTCCACCTCGAATAGTGTAAGTCCGCCTAGGTCCGTCGAGTTACCCGTTGCATTCTGTCGCGCAAGCATCTTGGAATCCCAGAGTCAGAGGAACCACCGGGCAAACACTGCTATAATAGACGCGTGCTGCCGCAACACTACGACGTGCGCTCATCGTTGGATAGCGTCTGCCGATATCTATCCGCATAAACTCTACACATTAGATATCGACGCCATTGACTCCTTTGGAAACAACCTGTTATTCTTTGCAGCGCGCACTGGTGCCAGTCTTTCGATTCTTCTCTCCTTGATCGATCTAGTCACCGACGTTAATGCTATCAATGAATATGGTCAGACCTTCTTGTTCGCACTCAGCCCTGATGTCGTACGGGATGAGCCCAGCATCACTTCTTTCGTACAAGCACTGCGAGGAAAGCAGTTCAACTTCACTCATGTAGACGACGAGGGACGAACGTTTCTCAGCTTGCTGTGTCTGCATTATGATTTTTCCATATCATGGTTGCAAGTTCTGGAAAAGCACTTTTTTGACATTCTGGTGGCCATTGGACTTCAACAAGACGCATCGGGCGCCATACTATTGGACTATTTGAGAAGATGTGGACTGGATGCGTGGTTGCCGAGCAAAACCCGCCAATTCTTAACGCTAAAACCCGTCGAGTTCGTGGCGGAAACGGTACCTGGACATGAGAATTTCTTTCTCAATCGCGAGTATGAGTACGACTATGAGTTTGAATGTGGGCATGAGTATGATGATGAATCAAGGGAGAACAATTGGTCGAGGATGATGCTTTCGAATGTCTACAGCTACCTCCAGTCCGGGCGTTGTGTGGACCTCCAGCTCTACGGGGATAGTCGCTTCGTCCCCATTGCTTTCAAGGCCCGAGATCGCGAACACAGAACGCTACTTCACTACAGTACCATCTTCAACCAACCCAATGTGCTGCAACAAGTCCTTGATATCACGGGCCAAACCCTCCAAGTCAATCACCGAGATCGTCACGGTTTCAGCGCGCTAGACTATGCTGTTGATAACTCCAATCAGATTCGGAGATTGTCCGGCATAGAAAATGATCTGGCTAATGCATTGAAATGTATCCTGACCTTGGTTGATGCTGGAGCAAACATGACATCGACGACAACGCCCGGTGGCGCGCGGATGACGACGGACTCAGGCAGGGATGTTTTAATTCCAGATACGGAACCGATTGTACACCATCTCAAGCACCGATAACAATGGGAAGGAGTCTAGTACCAAGGAGTCGTTTCCAATCCTCCTCTCAGCGAGTTTAGCTTTTCATGAAAGAACTTTGATTGTGGATAATACTGTCTTGGTCGTTGGTCCTAGGTCCAACTCCTAGGCACCTCTTTATTCAACCACGACGTCCGCCAAGGCGCACTCCACTTCCACTCAACCGGGGAAGATCTATGCACCTCGACCTCATCCCAGCAGTGCTCCTCATTCAGCCCAATATTCTCGCCCCCTGCCCATCGAACAATCGTCCATCTAGTCTGCTCTTCCTTGTGGGATACTGCCTGTCGCCTCTTGCGCCAGGCGAACGCCTCCATAGCCACCGTCATCTCAGGAGGTAGCTCATTCAACCATTTAGAGGCAATGAAATTCTGCCATTGGCTCTTGAGAACATCGCCACGGCCGCCATTGTAGGGCATCTGATGAATGTTTGTCGGGCCCTGGAATGCGATGCCTTGAAGATTTGGGGCGCGACAGCAGAGCTTTTGGAGAAATGGCAAATCTTGGTCTGCGACACCGATCCTTTTCTTTGCACAGACCCGACCACTTGGGATTTGCACAGAGCAGAGAGCATTTCGGATTCTGCGCGAGACACGGTGTCCATTGTAAAACGCCAAGGGACAACTTCAACATTCTCTGCATTCTTCTCGGCCTCACGATGATGTATGTGTATCATATCAGAATCTCCATGAAAGCATAGATGGTAAATTTGCAATCTCAATCCAGGCGGCAATCCCCACAAGGTAGCATATAAATCCTTGAGTGGAGGTACTAGAGTGGGTATGTTTCTTTTAAACTGTTCGCATTTTGATGCTGATTCTCGTTTCACATTGGGACTTTTGTCGGTTTCGGCTGTGAAGTTTGTTGCCAGGTCTGGCGCTGGCGTTGGCGCGAGGCGAACGTGGACTGTCCAAACAGGCTCCATGTTTTTACTGCTCGGGTAGTGATTATATGGTAGTAGTTGTGGGAAAAGTAAAGCTGGGAAATGGAGTGGAAGGTCTTGACTTATCTCAGCGGGGGTCAGATGGCAAACAAGGATAGGTGGATGGTTAGTAGTCGTACACCACTAGCAGCCATCAGGTATGGCTTTCCATAACAAGTTTCCTCCAGTATGTGCTACTATTGGCTGAATGGTTAGACGAGCTATTAGTGTGAGGCGTAGGGATCTGGGGTGTGAAAGTCCCTGTCGTCTGAGCCCTGCTGATGAAAGAAGTCTTTGAACCAGTCCAGGGTACGCTACTCTCTAATCGAACTAGCGCTTCAAGAGTCCACCGGCCCGGGCGAGAACAAACAACACCACCTACATAGTCTCACTATCACGGTGCACGATGCGACTCGCCTTTCACCAGCATGATTGAATCCCCGTGCCCCTCTTCTTTTCCTTTATTCGTCGACTTCCGTGTACTTAAAACACACCCACTCCCTTCCTCACCCCCACCAACGTCAACCCTAGCAATCGTCGCCCCAGATCACCTGTTATCGGTACAAATATGGAAACCAACCGCCTCAAAGGATCCAAGTACGCGCCACGTACGCCTGCAGAGACTGTCGCAGTTTCACGTGCCGAGAAACTCAAGAAAGAGAAGGAAAAAGCTACACGTTTACTCGGCCGCCTTTACTGGAAGGCCGAATCGTTGTCCGCCTCCTACACCCGCGCTATCGAGATCTTAGACACAGGAATAGACTCGAATGCTTACCTCGACCGTGGCCCCGAGACGCGCTATCCCTTTGTCCTCGGTATGTCGAGTGTGAGTATCCTCGACGGTCTTCCTAGTCCAATACCTCAGTTTTACGCATGCAGGGCACTAACACGAAGAAGAAGCAAGCCGAGTCAATGTTCAAGGTCGACTTCTTCGAGTTCTACACCCTCCTCGAACGGTACATTGAGCTCTGTCTTTCTATTGTGGGCGTTATTGTATCCGGGAGCGTGAATGCCGCGGGGCCGAGGACCAACTTCAACCACCTGAGATATATCACGAATCCGGACCTGAGGCGCACGCATCCCGAGGCCAGCCATGCTTTCCATGCGAATCTTCTAGACGCACTAGAAGCAGAGACGTGTCCCCTACACACTTCTCTTGGGAACGATGATGTCCAGAGTCAACTCAGGCTTGCCAAGGACTACCGGAATCGCTGGAAGGACGCCGATGAGAACATTGTGACAAATAAGTGGGATTCCCGGGAAGAAGAAGTCAAGAGGGCCATCAAGCTCGCAGATCTAGACCTGAACAGAATGCTGACGATGTTGTTGGCGGGATGCCAACATGCGCACGGCGTGGTGGATGGTAGTACACAAGTACCTGCCAACAGCACCAATAGCAGAGATTTCGAGAATGGAAACTACGAGACGATGGATATGGATGTCTATGATGCCCCGTTGGAGTACATGTATGATGCCATGGATCTGGACTAGTTGGCGATCTCTTCTGGCTTTGACCGAAAAGATGTTCCTCACGGGTCTTTAAATACGCAAGTCACTCGCACCATGGCTACACTCTTCTGGTCGCTCTCGTCTTCTCCAACCTTCGTTTACTCGAAGCGTGGGACATCCGATATTAAGCGTTTTCAGATAGATAGAGCACGCTAGGAGCAATCAGCAGCGTGTGAGTTCTTTTAAACCATACTACATACGGAGGGGCCGCATACAGGATTTCGCATTTGGTGCACTTCTCGAGTCGTCAAAGTCACCGTTAGGCCTCGGAATGTAACAACCGGTGCATGTAGTAGAGTGAGGGCACAGAACTCTAATATGATACACTACCATTCCCGGTCTTTCTCTTCTGGATCGATGTTGGTTCATGTAGACCCTGAAGACCTTGAGTCTCGTTTGAATCTTCCGTCTGACTTGGAACTCATCATTTCTAGGTGGTAGTTGAGAAACAATGTACATGCACTAGTTAAGGGGTTAAGAAAAGGTTTATTGCTTTATATTCGTCCTTGCTCATAGTCGTCACGGGGTTTCAAATTGGTACTTTCTTCCGTACGCGGTATCTCGTACCCATGCTATGTCATACGGTTAGGCTGTAGCAGTAGTAGCACCTGAACGCGGCTAAGCCAACCCATCTGTTCGTGGCAGATACAGCGATGCGTACACCACGCTTCCTCAACCGATGGAATTCTGCGTCACGCAGAGAGAGAGAGAGAGGAGAGGAGAGGATGAGGACCGTCCGCCTACTATTGTTCCACATCCCCCCGTCTAATTGCCACGCTATCCGTATGACAAAGATGAATGATATATATATATATATCTATCAATCATGATCCAATCCAAGTATAACCCCTCCGAAAGACTAAGGAGTAAAGCCCCGACCCTAAACTGGCTCCGCCTCAACCACGTCCAAGCTCAGTCATGTGACCATATATCGGTCTAACGTGTTAGTCCGCCCTATCAAGGACCCCGACATCAATGCCAACCCCTGTCCCAGCATTGAGCCCTCCGATTTGTATAGCTAGCGTTGCCTCGTATGAGAGAGCCATGTCGTTGGTGGGTTGGAGGGTTTGCTGTACGGGGGTGAGAGAAGACTGGAGGTGGAGTATTAAAGAAGATAGAGTGTTTTGTAAGTGTGCTGATGCGGACACTCGGTTGGTGAAACAATGTGATCAGTGAAACGGCAGTGAAAGATAACAGGGGTGGGTAGCATTCACCATCTTGGCAGAGTGAACGCACGGACGATCTCGACGATACATATCCGGTCTGGAATTGGTCACGAGGACTTGTGTAACCATGAATAGATCTCATCCTATTCACTGAACCATACACACGCCGAACAAGCACGCTACCAAAGTTTTCCCCTCTCCTCACAATGCCCCCGGAATTCCTGAGTGTATTGATTGATTTCTGACTCCGATACGCCCACACCAGTAGATATGATAGATAGACCCTATCACTGCAGCGCGCGCTGCGTCTAGCTTAGACCGACCTTTCAATGACTTCTGGCTTATGTCCATCCTGCTCCGGCTCTAGAGGGCAGAGTCTCTCGCGGCTGGCAATTACTCGGACATCTCGTTTCCTCTTCTTGTACCATATGAATAGCATTATCCCACACAACACGACGAAAGCGGTTCCCCCGCCTACATAGCCAGCTATTGACGCTTTGGAGACTGGGGGGTCTTGGGGAGGTGATGGGGCCACGACAGATGGTGATGGAGTTTTGGATGTGGCGGTGCTGGATGTCGGTATAGGAGATGATGGTAGTGTGGTCAGAGTCGATGGTTGAGCGGACGAAGGTTTTTGGCTCGAAGAAGATATCCACGTACTGGGTTGGTAGCTCGTGAAAGCGGGAGGGCCCCAGGTTGACACCTCCGATGAACTTGGCCGATCTGTCGTAGGAATCGGCGGGGTAGAAGTCGATATCTCTGAAGTTGCCTCGTCTGGAACCTTGATGGTGGCATTGATCGTGTCTACGCTATCGTCACTCGTGGATGGTGTAGGCGCTGCTTCACTCGATGCCAACGTCGCGGGTGGTGTAGACATTACTCCACTCGATACAACCGTCGCACCTCCGGGCGCCGTCTTCCATGTAGTCGGCAAGGCCCTTGCTGCCACGGCCGTTGGAATTACAGCGTGGTAATCATCGCTCAGTTGCTCGGCGCTACAGCCTAGAGCTACATGGAACAGAAGAAAATACAGAAACGGGAACATGAGAAACGGTATAATATCCAAGGTCCAAAACGTGGCGGGATGCAAAAACAGGCAGGCGGTAGAAATGCACGAGTGGAGGAAAGGGATGGTAATCCTATATAAAGAGACAAAACATGACGACCTCGTCACTGTGGTGCGTATCGAATGTTCCTTGGCCACGCCACATGCTTGCCCACGTAGTGCGTAGCAGTGTAACCACGCAAACACTACTTCCCACCCACCAATACAATTCACCACCCGCAGAGATTCTCATATCATTTCTCTCTGGACCACTATAGAACCAATATATTTCAATGTGGAAACAAGTCAGAACCACACAGACTGAAAGTTTGCCGGACTGACCTGCCAGTGACTCAGCATTCACCCGCCGCCCCCACGGTCTCCACAAAAGCAACAGCAGCAGCACCAACAACAACAACAGTAGTATCCATCGCCTTCTACACTCCCGCATATACAGTACTTTCCTATTTATCTACCCAAGATCCCAGATGTAAAAGGCCAACGAGAGGCCCACCGCCACGTCATTAACAGCAGCAGCGACAACGATGATGTTGTTCGCGAAGAGATGTTTGACGCAAGACTCTATGCCGACGTCAGCGTTGAAGTCAGTGTCTTGGGGATCGTGGTATCGGGACGAAGCATGGCATGGTCGATCTATCTGCGGAAGTAAGTGTGTTAGCAAGGGAGGGAGACAGGAAGGGGGCCGGAAGAAGGGAAATGCACCCTTGGTCGTGTCACCAACGACGTCGAGCTAGAATGAACTGTGCACAGATGCTAGCCAGGAGAGGTTGGTTTGTTATATTGCACACAGACTTACACCCATAAAAGGTAAAGGAGAATAGGTAAGCAACGAACAAGCGACTAAACAGTAACAACCCCCCCCACGAATGGCCGAAACACCATCATGACCATTTCCATACCCATCACGGGTTCCCAGCCCGACATTTTTCGACATCGCAAGAATGAACGGCGTATACATCGAGAAGATGCCCCCTCCCTTCCCCCCGTGCAGCAACAATCATCTCTCGCTACTTACACTTACTCACATACTCCCTACAGCAAATACACCGCTCATACAAACACGCCCCCCCCCCCCAAAAGAAAATACCCCCCAATACACTACCCACACGCCTCCACCCATCATCATCCTCCTCCCCCATCCCCTCTCCTCCTCAACCTCTCCCTACTAACCACCTTCACAACAACCCAGACACAAAGCAAAAGCAACAGCGTCGCCGAAAGACCAATGGCAACGATATCCCCGATAGAAAAGCGGGGGGTCGACGGTGGAGGGAGGTGTAGTTGGGGAACGATGGGGCGGACCATTTTCGAGCATGTACATGTGTATGTAAATATATGTATATGTATGTATATGTATGTATATGTGAAGTGGATGGGGGATCTTGGTGATATGGTATGGTATGGATGGGGGAGGCGATGAGTAATGAGTGATGGGTGATGGGTGTATGGAAAGGGGATACGGAAGGGAGGTTGTGCTTGGGAGATGTGGAGTGCTATTATAAACCAGTGGAACAACGCATTTGCTGAAACGTTCTGGCATGTCACGTTGGGCGTGATTATAATGATGATGATGATGATGATGACGATGACGATGATGATAACGTTAGGGGGAGAAAACGAGACGGATTCAGCGTTTGTAGAAAGATAAAAAAGGTAGAATGACAACACGTTGATCAACGACATGCATGCTGATAAGCAAGTAAACCAGCAATGAATGGTGAGTTGGCATATGCATATGCATATATTATACAGTCTAGTCTGCCCATTACTTCAACATCGTGTTTTCCGTGTTTCCTCTTTTGAAGGAATGCTTTCGTTCTTCGTCCGTCTTTTCCAATGCTGTATGTATTCCAGTCGCGCTTTCTTTTCCGGCTTATATTGTACTGCATGCTACCATTGCACACTCTTCCCCTCACTCTCACACACCGTTACAAGCAAATCCTTATACTCTACCCTTCGTTAGCACAATCCCAACCCGGCTTGTATGTAATTCATTCGCTTACGAAACAACGCCCCGTCCGTACATGACGCCTTCCTCTCCTCGCTCTCCAAACACGGTTTCACCGCCCTCACATACTCATCGACGCGGTTCTGCGGCTGCGTGCAGAGGCATTTCAGGTCCGACGGATCGCAGGTGTAGAAGAGGCCATCTGGGAGACAGTTTGCCTGCATGTCCAACGTCAGTGAGCCTTTGTGAGTTGGGAAGAGAAAGCATGAACGTAGCGGTGGGAAGAGACGTACAGCGCCACAACTGGGCAATTTATACGCATCCAGGCTCTCCAGTAGAAACGCCGCCATCAGCGTGGCAGAGATCGTTCTCGTTTTCATAATCTCTGTTTTTGTCCCAATATCGCTCAATCGCGCACGTGGCAATAGCCCGAGATTAGATGCGTGCAAGCGATGAACTGGGATGGGCGGGATGCGGGGAAGGCTAGCCTATAGAAATACGTAACCGGTTGTTGGCAAATGGGTTGGTTAGACACAGAGAGAGACTGAGAGAGAGAGAGAGAGAGAGAGAGAGGGAGAGAGAACAGTTCGGGAAGTGCGGTAACAAGGTAAGCGGCAGTGTCCAACGCAGATGCATCACACATCGGTATGCAAGAATCCGGTAGGTGGTACCGAGTACGTCATGTGACTGTGGCGCTCACATTATGCAGGTGCGTAAAATACGGCTTCGATACTAATCTTCGTCTACACTCGTGATACAAAAGGTTTCCCCGTGTGAGCTCATAAGACTCTGGTCTTCTTCTCCTATCCCATGTTCGTCGGACCGGGCGGACCAGACCCAGGTGGAGGCGGTGTTAATGTGCCCTTGCGGAATTCCATCTTCGGCAACGGCGCCAGTACCCAGGGTCTAGTATCCATGGCCCTATCGAGACCACAACTCGTCTTCTTCCAGCCATCACCACTCAACGCCTTCGCTAGACTCCAAGCTCCCCTCACGCAATCATTCACTCCCACGCCATTGTACTGATTGCCCACGACTCTGACTTTGCCTTTGAAGTCTGATTGCAGCTTCTCGCCGTACTGCTTCAGTCGGTCCTCATAGCCAACTGTGTACTGCGGGATACAGTCGTGGTGTAGGCTGACATGACAAGCGGCAGGTTCCTCGGTGATGCCGAGATGCCGCTGGATGACGGATTTGGCGAGTTCGGCACCTTCGTACTCGTCGGGGTAGCCCTGCCAGCCGTCCCACCAGTGGCCGCCGAGCATGACTGTGAGTTTCGTCCCTTTTACTGTGTCCTGGCCAGGTACTGCGTCAGAGTCGAAGATTACGCCGAGAGCGCGCTCAGGGTTCTGCTCGAAAGGCACGCTTTGAGGAATGAGATAGCCGAAGCCGGAGACGGGAATGAGGTTGGGTTTCGAGAAGAAGAGATTTACGGTCATGACGGTGACGTAGGGCGTAAGTTCTTTAGCGCGGAGGGTGGAGATGACGAGGTCGAAGTTTTGTGTGTTTCGCGATTCTGCTTCCTGTGAAATGAGTTAGTAAGTAGATCCTAAAGACTGAGCGTGATCCAAGATACCCCTATAACGACCTGGACCTGCTCCGTGCCTTCATCCAAGGTGTATGAATGCACGGGGGTCCCCATCCTGATATCCACCTGCTCATTGTTTTCGAGTGAATGCTGCAACGTCTGCGACAACTGCTGCAGCCCATCCTTGAAGGTGTAAGTACTACATGCAATAAGCCCCTGTATGAAATCGAAATCGAACTCGGATTTCCCATTGATCTCCCGCTGCAGCATCTGCATTTGTGCCACATCATAGGGATGTGCTGGGAACACCATGACCGGCGAATTGTTATTGCTCATAAGGGTCAGATAACCTCCCAGAACGCTACCATGTTGGCCTTCTAGGTGCCATCCCTGAGACAATAATGTGCGGGCACTCAGCTGCCATATATCCCCAGCGTAGATGCCGTGAAACACGCCCGAGAAAATATTTTGCGCGATCCGCTTGTCGACCCGTCGGGCGATGAAGTCGCCAATGGATTCGTCCGACTTGCTCAGTGGCCGCCGGCGCTGCCACGGTTCCGCCAAGATGTTGTGTACACCATCCATTACTCCGCTCTGCATAAGACGAATCGTGTTGAAAAATTCCAATTCCGAACCTGGCATCCGGTTGAGACGGTCGGGGTAGTAGATGTAGCGGTTCTTTGCGGCGTGGGAGTCTCGCGGGGTGAACAGGACATGGTCTTCAAGACCAAGATCATGAATCTACGCCTGTCAGTAAGACGGCCCAGAAGATGACACTCATCACTCACCAATTGCACAGTTGGAAGAGTGTACGGCCCTGGTCGCAACGTCCGCGGTCCATATTCGAATATGACATCCCCGCCCGGCACCTCGACTCGTCGCGAGCGCAGCCAGCCCCCGGATTCCTCTTGCGAGTCAAAGATTGTGATTTTACTGTTCGGAAATTCCTTGGCCACGAAATGCGCGCTGGAAAGGCCAGAGATTCCGCCTCCAATAATGGCAATGTCCTTGGGGTAAGCGGCATTCGAGGATGCAAAGCGAAAGCGATTAGATTGTGAGGCAAGCAGCTGACGGGGGCGCGCGGAGACGCGCCTCAATGTCGATTCAAGGAGCGTCGCATGTCTCTTGAACCGCATTGCCGTTTGTGGAGTGCTGATCGAGACAGCGTGGGCGTTTAGAGAATTCGGCCATACGGCATGTGGGAGTCGAGGTCGAGCTCACAAAACCTTACCCGTCCGCGCTCGGGCCGCCGTCGTCATCGAAGTGCGGCGACATAATTATGAACTTTGTCAATGTTTACCCCTTGTATCAATGGCAGGCCAGGGATTCACGATTTTATCATTCACAGCAGAAGAACGTTGTAGAAGAGAGAAGCAGCCCACAGCCGCTAGAAACCAAGCACCAATCCATTTTGCAAAAAGGAAAATGACGCTCCCCACGGGATCGAAAATCCTTGAGTATGCCACATGCCAGCCCATATCGTGCCTACGTGAGCCCTAAGCCGGGCAACGCCCCCCGTCCTAGTACCCTGAACTATAATACAAGTGCTGTAACCTCTATACCACAGCGAACAAGGCCTGTCTCATCCTGCCAGCCTCAAATACCACCACCTCTAGTATCATTCTAGATCTCAACATCGACACTCTCCTTGACCTTGCCCGGGATGATGAGTTCCTCCTCGCCCTCCTCATCCACGAATTTTCGCTCGCTGACGTGCTGTTTCGTCGCCTCGTCGCCCTTCTTTGGCGCAGTCCAAACCCTGTCGGTGAATGTCTTCTTTTGTCCCTCGATGTGCTTGTATGGGCAACGGAAATTCGTGCACGGCGAGAATTTGCACATGACGGCGTTGTGCCAGAACTTGCAACCCGGTGCAGTGCAATCAGGTCCATTGCGACATGGCGGCATTGCCGGGTGCTTGTACGGGCAATTGGCCATGTCGCGGCAGTTGGGATAGAACACGCACTCCTGGTCTGCTTGATATGATTGCCGTTGCGCCGGAGACGTATGCCTGCCGACGCATTTCTTGTTTGTGCAAGCCGCATTGTATGTGCACGTATCCTTCATATCCACGGGGGTTCCTTCGGGGGCAGCGGGTGACTGGTGGACGAACGGGCAGTCATTCTTGGTGCACCGTAGATTGAACTTGCACATGACGGTAAAGGGATCTGGTCGGCCGCCTTCAATCTCCATTGCAGAGCCTTCGCCATTCTCAGTGGGGCCGTCTGTCATGGTCGCGTCCTGGCCTTCCTTCTTCGTGAACTTGGTTGATGGTGGTAGCCCCTTGTGGGAACCCTGCCGTGAACCCCTATCCATACGATCGGCCAGAGGCTTCTTGTTCGCATTACGGTTGCCTTGCTGGAAGTTGGGGTTCACGAAAGGAGTCGGAGCACCGCCAGCAAAAATCTGTTGCATCATCTGGGCCTGCTGCTCGTACATTTGCATGAGGGCCATTTGTTGTTGGGGGTTTAGGATGCCAGGCATTCCGTTTGCACCCATGGGCTGCATAGGCATCCCGGGCATAACGCCAGGTCCCATTCCGTTCATTCCGTTCATTCCGTTCATGCCATTCATGCCACCCGGTCCTCCCATGTTTCCCATGCTGTTGATACTGCCAATATTGCCCATTCCTCGGCCGTTCGCCATCGCGGCAACGCCACGACCGAGATTCTGGCCGCGGGGACCCTTTGGAGGTTCGCGCGAATGTGAGTTGATCCGACCACTGCCCTGTGAGCCTCGCACACGACGAAGAGGATCGTCGTTGTTCATTTGCTTGTTGAGGGTATTGAGCATGCGGCCACCACCCCGAGTACTCTGGGTGGTCGAGCCACTACCGTTGCGCATGGCCTTTGGTCCAGTAGGTCTATATATTTGTTAGACGACATTGCGGATGTTCAGATTTGTAACCACACGTAGATATTTCCTCTGGGGAGGGGCGGAGGGGCGGAGTGAAAAGAATAACGGGCATGACATACATTGTGCCTTGCGCGGTGTCTGCGACGCCGTCCATTTCAGTGTCTTGTGCCGATGCCTGAGCATCGTGAGAGCCATTTTCTTGTTGATTCGAAATGTCTGCCCTGTCAACAGGCTCGCCGTTGAGCTGCCGATTGACGAGGTTGATCTGCTGGAACAGCCAGTGCGCAAACTGTTGTGTCTCAAGGTTTTCAGGCCCCAGATCCAGCAGGTCGTTTGAGAGCTCAGAGGCAATTTGCGCTTCGTCCTTGTCGTTTGCGAGCATGAGGAGGATGTATTCGAAGATTTGCGAGTCGTCGTCGCCGCCGGTGGTCCATCCAAACTCGACGAGCTTGGGCTGGACGAGCTCCTTCAGCGCCGTCGCGAGCGGCGATGTGCTTGCAAAGTCGACAGCCATGGTGAGGACAGAGATTTTGGATGTCCGAGTGGGAGAAGGGTGGGGCGCGTGGACTCGAAGAGAGCAGATGCAGGCCCTAGAAACAAAGAGAGTAGCGACGAGGGCGCCTGCGATCGCGTTTTTTTCTTTCTTGTCACTCGTGTGCTCAAAGAACAGTGCACAAAAGAAGAATGCGGGAGAGGGGTGGGGTTAGAGGGCGCGTTGAAATGTGGGCGTCAATGAGGGGGACGTAAAGTGGTGGTGCAAAAGGCGACTGAGAGTTTGAGATTCCCAGTCGTCGCAGTCGTCGCAGTTTCTAGCGCCTGGAAGGTTCCGTGTATTGTGGCACGTGCACTTGTTTGTCTAGTGCTCTCAGGGCTGACATTTCTTTCAGAGCTTCTCTCACACGCTCAACACACACCTTTCACCCAAACTCGCCATCATCATCTGTCATCACAACCCCTCGACTCCAACACTCCACAAGCACACCAGTTGCATTACCCATCAACGCCCGCAGCTCTGTCTCAATCAGCGCCCAGAGACACCAGGGAAATGTCTCGCGGTGGAACCACCCTCTACGTCACTGGCTTTGGCCACGGCACCCGCGCCCGCGATCTTGCCTACGAGTTCGAACGGTATGTCCTCTAACGGCGCGTCGCCCTCCTCCCCGATCGTCGCCCACACCCTCTGCATCGCCTGCACCGAGCTCCTACCTCCACCACCTAATCCTCCTGCTCCTCCTTCTCCTCCTCCTCCTTCTCCTCCTCCTTCTCCTCCTCCTCCTCCCTCCGCCGTCTCCCACGCACGCCCCGGCAGCCTTTTACGCGACAATGAGCCGCTTGCTTCCGCTTACGCGACCGATTTCCTCCCTCGCCCCTTGCGCATTCGCCCACCGCTACGCCCATCTCTAACAAACACAAGGTACGGACGTCTTGTCCGCTGTGATATTCCAGCTCCGCGCTCGGCCTCCAGCAGACTGTGAGTACCCTCCACCCATACTCCACATCGCAGCGAGCCCTGGCTAATGACATAGTTTCGCCTTCGTTGAATACGAGAGCCGCCGCGATGCCGATGATGCCTACCACGAGATGCACAACAAGCGCATTGGTCGTGATGACCTGCTGAAGATCGAGGTATGTCGGCTGTTTGCTCAATCCCATGACTGAGCAGAAACTAACAACCAACAGTGGGCCCGTACTCCTCCTTCTGCTTCTTGGCGATTCGATTCGGGCACCACTCGCGAGGGTGCTGAGGGTGGCCGCGAGCGTGGCGGCGACCGCCGTGGTGGTGATCGTGGCGAGCGTAGTGACCGTGGTCCTAGACGTGATCGCTCTCCACGCCGCCCTCGTAGCACATCGCCCCGCCGTGGAGGTGATCGCTCCCCGCGCAAGGATGACCGCCGTGAGCGTGACTACGACCGCCGCGACCGTGACCGATCCCGTAGCCCTGATGCCGACCGCGAGATGAAGGATGTACGCGATCGCGAGGATGATCGTGGTGAACGCGAGCGAGGTGATCGCGAACGTGAGCGCGAGAACGGCACCAATGGAGACGAGCGGAAAGCCAGTGAGCCCCCCGCCACCGCTCCTGGAGACGAAGAACTCCTCTGACTTAGGACAGTCGACTCCCCTCCACCAGCTGTCAAAGAAGACCCAGACTTCGACATTGCAGAGTAAGACCGTCGACACTGTCGTGTGCCTCCTAAATGCAGCAGTAGGCTTGCTCTGCATCGATATCGACGCTCATATCGGCGTATTCTCTCAATTTTCAAAACTTCTATTGGGCGCTCGACATCTCTGCGAGGGAGTCGTGAAAAGTAAGGGGATTCGGATCATTAACACAGGACTTTGGAATTTCTTTCTCTCCTTCTTCGGCGGTGACTTTGAAATGGCTTCTTGGGTGAAGGCTTTCTAATTTAATCCATCAACAGTCCGAACTCGAAACGGTACCTTGTCTTTGGCGAGCTCGATGTCGGCGATATCCCTTACGGTTCGGTCGAAGACCATGTCTTACACTCGGTCGGTCGGTCGATGCGGTCTGGCGAATTTACCAATCCTGTACTTTATACGAACGAACCCTGTTAGAACCCCTTCTACCTCCTCCCTCCCGCTATACGGTGTCATACCCTGCGATGCGACAATTATTCACTCGAGTGAACGGGTCAGTATATTTGCGATTTCTTACTTGAACCACTGTGTACTATAGCCCGTGACCATGTCAAATTGAAAATGTTTCACCATTGACGATGTTCTACAAACACAACTTGTCTCGTTCAATACTAGCAATACTAACGAGCATCGTGATCTAACTGGATAGTGGCATGAAACGTTGATTTGAGATACAAGATGAGGCTTTGTTGTTCAGCGTAGCGCTGCTTGGGGAGATGACATGTGTGCCACACATTTGGTCATTCGTCTTTCTCATATTCAATGTTCAACAACCTCGACCAACCAGTCAACACCTCAGCGCTTAAAAGGGTGGTTGGGCATGATGCCGAAGATCACATGTTCGGTTCTCTACCGGAATTTTGCTCACGTGTTTGTCACAGTGTATGGATGTTTCTTCAATCCACACTCTGCCACCTCAGTCCAAGTCTTGGAAGGGGACCCTTATATTGTGTCATGCGACACGCATAATACTTACATGCTCTGGAAGACCAATATTGGTCCAATCTAGTACCTTGGGGGGGGGGTTGACGTCTCCCGACTCTTAACGTTGATATATTTGCACATTATCATTCTTCCTTTCTTAGCACTCAGAACACACAAAGTACAATTCTCTTGTATAAACAGTGCACACGTTGTTCTCCGATAACTCCAAATGTTCAAAACTCGTATGCTGGCCGAGACAAGCCAATCGAGCAGCTTTGTAGGGTCGTTGCGCTGTCAACGGGGTATCCTGCTTGTTATGAGGATGTAATGATGTGCTATAGACGGTTCGCAGACGTGGGACTCGCTATTGTCGAGTAGCCTAATCGAGACAGGAATCGTGAGACCGTTTAATAATGTATGGTTGGCGGAAATCGATATACATAGAATAGTACCCGCTAAATAGAAAACAAGGGTCGTGGCAAATGGAAGGCCCACTGTACGTATAGCTCTAGACAGTCTGTTGTCTTAGTTTCTTTTATCCTCTGGCTTTTAAGCCGGTTCTTGATATACAAGCGCATGGTGGTTCAAATGTTCCATGTCCCATATGGTCTACATCGCTAGGCTGTAGAGAATTCTTATTCTATGTACACCTGTTGGTGTCGTTAAGAGACATACCCGCTGTCCGCTCTGTGTAGTCACACGATCTAATCCTGATTGAGCTAGCCTACCTAGCATAGCCACAAAGCTGGCGCCACCACCTCTGCCGAATCCGCGCAGACGACACAGTTCACGTCTCTAAGAATTGCCTTGCGGCGATTACGGATCCACGGGTACGCCTTCATAAGCCACGATACGCGCACACACTCTTTATACATTTACATTCCCGTCACTCTCTTTGCTCTCTACTCTTTTGCTTACATCTACATAATTGCGAAACCGTTTGCGAATATTCCTCCGGCTAATCGAACAACGAGAGACAAAGCGACATATTGAATTGGCAGCGCAAAGCAGATCGGCAGTTTGCTTAGCCTTGCCGAGAAAGACCACCAAGAACGCAGAGAGAAGGTGACCGGAGGCGACAAATCTTTCACCAACGACCTCTGAGCCATCACTTTTCAGCCATCACTACACTTTACACATCTGCAGCTTGACTAGCTCTCCCATAACAATGGCAACCCAGAAATTCGTACGTCTCCCCCCCCATGTAGCGCGTCGCGTGGCATGTGCCAACCATCTGCGATCGCCACATTCACATTCTAACATTCTAACATCTTTACAGGACCCTCCCGTGGGCGCACCTCCCTCCTACCCCACCTCTCCACCTCCAGTGCACACCGACGCTGGTCCCTACGGCCCACCGCAACCATACTACAACAACGCCTCTCCCGCGCCGGCCTCGAACGGAGACTACTACGGCTCATCGAACGGAACCCCCAATCCCTATGCGCAACAGCAAGGCTACGGACCACCGCAAGGCCAATACGGACCACCGCAGGGCCAATACGGACCACCTCAGGGCCACTATGGACCACCGCAGGGTCAATACGGGCCACCTCAGGGACAGTACGGACAGCAGCAGGGCATGTACTATCAGCAGGGACCGCCGCCACCGGGAGGATATATTGACGGACAACGTCAGAATGGGAGTTCGAGTGGAGGGCTGATGGCGGGGCTGATGGCGGCGCTGGCGTGTTGTTGTTGCCTGGATTGTCTCTTCTAAACAGCGAAGATCAGAGGGGACACCATGATAAACACTGGATCGGTAGCGTGAAGACGAAGAAAGGGGAAGCAGTGTCATACCTGCACCATGTTGAAAGAATATACTTCTCGCCTGCTGGACGGGTTAATCACGGCAGCATCTGATAGGCGGTGCATGGACAAGCGGGTCTGGCGAACATGTTCTGTTTTCTCAATTGATTTATTCTGGCGTTTCTTTGTACAAACTGTTTTCTTTTGTCTGGGTCGGGCCGTAGGACCGAGGAATTCCCGCACGTGATGCACTAGTATGTATAGTTGAAGCTCCATCAGACATTACCTCTTAATACTCATAAATCTAGTTCAGGCTTGTTAGCTTCACTCTTGAGATGTGACGTGCTTGAGGTCCATTTTGCCAAGGAAATACGAATATGATTGGGATATCGAAACTAAGGGAATAATAAATATATCGCGCCCGTCAATCTGCACATCAACACTTCGGTATATACACACATATCCACCTCCAGCTGCGACTCGATCTATTCGGTACGCGCGGCTTCAGTTGCACTCTCAGATTTGCCATTAGTGCTCGAGCTCTGTACTCCCTTCCAAGCGAGGACGTCGACGACGGTAGCAGTGAGGGTGAAGAAGCTGTATTGCATGTTAGCGTCGTCGTCGTCGTCGTCGTCGTCATCATCCCAGACGCGCAAAGAAGGTCTCAATGTGACTTACAAAGCAATGAAGATGAAGGCCTCGCTGCACAACTTGAGTGAGCAACTTCCTCCAGTGGGGGCATTGGAAGCGCAGTCTGACTCGTTGTAGTCCTGCGCCGCGAAGATGAAGGACGTGAGCCACAGGTAGGAGAAGATTAGATTGAGGGGAAGGAAGTAGGACTTCTTGGGTGAGATGATGGGCAGGATGAAGGAGGGGATCCAGCAGCCGAGGGTCAAGGCGGCCTATACGATTGTTAAGCTTGGAGCCCGTGGCATCATGGAGAGGGGGGGGGGGTATTGGTGAAGGGAAAACGTACGATGATGATCTCGAAAGTCAAATGCTGATCATGCGGGAAGTTGTTGAGGAAGTAGGCAGTGATTCCTACGACGATACCGGATGAGGCCCAGGTGAGGAAGTGGGAAACTATGAGCAAGCTACGGGTGATGGTGGAGGAAACCATGTTTGTTGGCCTTGGTGGAGAGAGGCTGGAGAAGTTGACGAAGAAGCCGTGGATAGTGCGGAAGAGGAAGTGGTAAAGTCGCGAGTACTGTCTGATTACGGCCTCAATTTTGGTTGCTTGAATTCTGGACGGAAAAAGAGTACAGAGGTAATCAATCAATCAATCAATCAATCAATCAATCAATCAATCAATCAATAGCGAAGGTTGATGAGAGTTCAACAGGTTAACACAAATAGGCTCGCTGTTAACGAAGGAATATCATAGATAGGGCGGGGTAATGTATATGAATGAATGAAAGTCAAATCTCACGACACCCCCGTCTCTCTTTAAGTACTCTCTCCTCAATGTCGTGATTCGTGATTGAGACGGCATACATATTACACAAAACCACCCCATTCACATCTTGGCCTGTCTCGCCTGACTCGTCTCAACTTATCACGTTCATCCTCATTGTTGCATGTGCGTCTGCTGGCAGCTTTCCAGTTCTGTTCAAGCCGTCGGCATCTTTTTCCTCGTCCATACCGGTATCAGCATCCAAACACTGGCGTATGCTATGTGGTTGTCAGTATCGAGACGGTGTGTGAGAAAAGCCTTCTACTGGGTGTCCACAACCGTGGATAGCCCTGCGGTTACTGGGCCACACTGCAGCAGCTCGTGCAGATCATTCCGGTAGCAGCCTGGGCGCACATGAATTTATCACTGGATTGGGCATGGGAGGCTACGACCGGTGTTGCGCTGCGCTGGTGTGGAAGTTTCAACAGACTAAGTTTCAAGAAATTGGAGTTTGAAAGAGAGGAACTTTCGGAACAGGAAGTTTCAAGAGGGGCGGATTGTATTGCAATTGGTCGTGAACGGGAAGGTCAGACGATTTGACATTCACCTCGGCGTTTCGGCGGGGGTGGTGTGTGTCTCACATGTGATGGATTGTTTGTAAAGTTTGGTGCAACAATTAATCGGAAAGTGTACTTATTTCTAAATGCCCGCAAACACTATGTATTACTGTTACTAGCAGTCGTCCAAATTAGGTTTTTAGATTCTGTTCAAGAGGCAATACTATACCTCTTTGGGTATTTATTAAAGTTAGTCTATCGGTAGCGGGATAGGTAGTTAAAGTATGTACTTTGTACATGGGTTAATTCTCTCCAACTACCTAACAGAGAAAAAATTAAACATGAATGAATTCGGAATGCGAAGCGAGGAATTGAGGTCGATTAGTGCGATAGATCACCGACGTTGAAGCAATTGATAGATCTAATTATAGGCATTAATAATATTTTCCCGAGCATTAGCTGGGGTTTCTGCAAGCTGATGTAATTTCCTCCACTTGTTCCTCACTTTTGCAGTTATTGCAATGGAGAGGACGGAATCAGAAGCGGGTGAGTACTCCGTATGCATACCTATCTCAGGTATTTTTACAACTTCTCTTTCATATCGCTGTCGAGAGAGTCTCTCACGCAACGAATCGTGGTCTAGTAATTTTTATCTTCTAATTACTGTTTTATCGCTGTTGTCTTTGTTGAGCCTTTTGAGCCCAGAGCTAGACACTGATATGACAGAGTGGCGTGATGATCTGCGTCGTGTTCAAAATTGCTCCTATGAATTCGATATTATATGCATTTGTCTTCTGTTCTGATGGGCAAACTGATTGAGTTCTTTCATCTCAGTGCTATGGACATACCTGATTTGCAAGAACGAAGATTGAAGCGCGTTCATGCCATATTGAAGTTGATGTTGTTCTTGGTGTTGTTGTGTTGTTGTGTTGTTGCAGTGCAGATGAGATTTCGTGTATGCCTAGCCAAAGTTCTACGCTTATTCATCTATCCTGTTCCGTCGCCAAGTTCACAGCGGAAATGTCCATTTCCACTTCTAGTATATGCACTGTCAGCGTCGTTCTTCCGGTCAGCATTTGGCGACGTCGTGCAGCTCTTGCTGGCCACTTTGGCCCCCACGGCCACAAATTTCGCTGACAAGTCTTTTACTCCTTTGGATATTTTGGAGCATGATACTGGACACCCAGCCTCGCAACGCAATGAACAGCCTTTCTGGCTTCTTGGCATTCGATCCTTCCATGATGTGTCCAAGTAAAAGGCAATGCTCGCTCGCACCAAGATTGATATCGATCTGTTGCACTCCTCCCCGTAGAACGTTTACACCCTGATTCATCGGCCGACAATGGCACACTATGAGAGCGTGTCTGCCATCTCGCCACCATCTTCGCCTTTTGCCCAAACACAGATTTCACCCGAGTACCAACCTCAATCTTCGCAGCATGGGCAACTACTGTCTTCGCAACATCCGCATGCTGGACGGCCGTCAGGTCATCCGGGGGGCCGACAATCCCAGCAACAACCAACGAGTTCACAACATTCGGGCGACCCTGAATATAAGGGTGTCCAGCCATTCATCGAGCAGGTGCCCGACTTTCAACCAGCTCCACCCAAGAGCTTTTTCGACAGAATGGCCTACAAAACTCAGCGCCTATGGCTTTGGGAGATAGCATCATGTTGGCTGGCACTTGCTTGTCATATCACATTGATTGCACTTCTCGTTGTTTATCATGATGCCAAGGTTTCCTCCTGGACAGCACCTTGGACTCTAGGTTCAAATATTGCATTCCTCATCACCATCATCAAGGCAATGACCTTGGGTCCCGTCGCATCCTGTTTAGGCCAGCTGAAGTGGAGGAGGTTCTGGGGTCACAACCGCCTAATCGACATGGAGAGGTTCGATGTCGCGAGCCGTGGGCCGTATGGATCATTGCAACTCCTTTTCCATCTACGTTTTCATCACTACGCTTCTGCCGGAGCTCTCATTATGATTGTCGCACTTTCCATGGACGCATTGGCCCAGAATGTCATTGGTACTCTTCAACGGCTGGACGTCACCGAGGGAACGGCACTACTACCGCGGAATAATGCATATTCCACATACACAGTGTATGGGAACGGATCAAACGTAAACAATTATCTTCCATGGCCTTCTATGATATCTGCGATCAATTATGGATTGTCCTATACGTCAAGTTTCTTTTGGGCTGCCAGTTCCTTGCCCCCGACGTGCACAACTGGGAACTGTACGTTTGGAACGTATCAATCCTTGGTAGTAGAAAGCAAATGCCTCAACATCTCGGACACCCTCGATTGGGACACGTATCCAGAAGCTTACTATCTTCCCGGCTCTCATGGACTTTTGCTTCGAAAGGAGGACGGCAGGCTCAACGTATCCACGGTAACAACCTACCCCGAGACGGATAGATTCGGTGACATCGGACCCCTCATAGCTCATTACCAGGCTATTGCCAGACCGTATTCTGACTATCGACTGCCGACTGCGATTGATTGCGTCCTATACTGGGCTGTGGCCAAGTACACCGAGTCGAAGGTAGACAGTTACACGCTTCATGACCTGAAATCCTCCTCCTGGACAAATACTACAGAAGAAGCTAAGACGCGGTTTAATATGAATCATGCAATCATCCTCCGTCCTCCTGAATGTTGGGCGAATGGCACCGAGGTCAAAGATGCTACGGATGACGATTGCGTCTACACGATCTATCCTAAACCTCAGCTTGCATTGCAGCAATATCTGATTAGTAGTAATCTTGGAATGTCTGGATATGCGGAGTTGCATTTGCCAACTACTGGATGGAATAACGATGCAGATAGAGGTCTCTTTATCAACACCCAGTTCGCCAACTCTGTGTACGACGCCGCGATCAGGAACCCGGCAAACGAAACTTACAACCTCCTGGCGAAGATTATAGATAACGCAGCAATCATGATGACACAGGGCGTGAGGCAACTTCCAGGTGACGCCGGTTTTGTTCCTCATGCAAATGGCACCGTGTACGTCTATGAAACATTTTACGATATTCACTTCAAATATCTTGGCGCCGCTAATTTTGTCGTCGGGGCTACAATCCTCTTTCTCGGCTGGACAATATATGTAACAAGACCTGATCATCCTTGGAAGACGTCGAGTCTGCCGCTCTTGTTCCATGGATTGAGCGAGGAAGACAGGAGGAGAGTTACTGATGTTCCGCATATGTGTGCCATGTGGGACGTTGCTGAGGTGATGAGCGTCAAGATGACGGTGACTGATGTTGGACAACGACTGTCGACAGCAGGATCGACCTCGGGGTTCCAACCCAGACAAAGCAGCGCTTGAGTATGAAAGGGAAAGTCCAATATTTCTCGAAGGTGTTATCCTAAAATCTTGTATAGTAGTTCGGCAAAGGATGCTTTCTTTACTTGGAGAGTTGCATTATGGCAACTTCGTTCTCAACCAATGCCTGAGGCATATATTAATAATGCCGGCTAGTAATAGAACCAAACATAGCATGGTTTGCATACCCTCCTTCGTCCACCTTCTCATTCCATATCATCATCTGTCTCTCCGAAGCATATCCGAAATGAAGTGCTGTTCCTCGTAATTCAGCCTCAACTGACTATTCAGGTGTCGAGACGAAACGCATGAACTCTCTCACGGCCCGAGGAATAATCCGCGTAACACTAACAAGGACTCATGCCCACCATTGAGAATGCAATGTAAGACATCAGAGCCAGTGATTTGCTTCGCCTCGTTGCCTACGAAAACGGGTGCCTGTTTGGTTCCATGACCTTTCCCAGTCGCCTTCCGCGCATCTCGACACCTTGCGCGCAAGATCTAGTTGCCTCATCTACATCTCCAGCCACCCAGAACACGCATATAAAGGGTACGTTCCAACATTGAACAATCTGCAACTCGCGTCCTTCACAATCCGCCGGCTGATCCCGGCATAACTCACGATCCCGACGTTGCCTCTACGCCTGAAAGTCCGAGCAGCGGTTTAGCATTTATTGCTGACGGTTGTAATTATATCCAGGTCGTTCCGCTTCTGGAAGCATATAGCGCTGGCATCTAAGTCGCAGATCTAAGATGGTGAGTGGTCGTTTGGGGCGCATGAAACATACACAGGGATGTGGTTGGTTGAGGTAGATTCGGGAGCTTGACCCACGGTGTCGCAGACAGGATCACTTCTTCATGCAGCGTCGTGGATTACTAGGATGGTGAGCTAAATTGGGCTTTCGGAAGGTCATGTGATGTGGGCTGGTAGACAGGATGGAGGGTGTTCGGGTGAGGGCGCAATGAGTATTTGAGGAGAGTGTCCCTTTGGACTTTACAAACAAGTTTATTTCGATCTCCGAGGTGGCCTTTTGTCCAAAAGTCTCCGAGTACCCTCCTGATACGCAAGCAGTATTTTTACGGTAACCACAGCCTACCCGACATCACTTATCCTTCCTGAGCGACTCTCGAAAATCATTCATTATTCAGCATTCTCCTTTCATTTTCAGCCCTTGATATTCTCCCAAGGACATCTATTTCAGTTCCTCAATCGACGGACGCATATATTCTCTTCCAAACGTCTCTGCGATGGCGGAAGTTGCTGACCCGCTTGCCTCCCCGGCACGTGACCATCCGTCCACGACCAACACGACCAACGTCTCAACCATCCCAGTGCATGAACCATTGCGCAAGTTCGAAGAACACGATTTTGACCCTGGAGATCGGGACTCGGGTGTCTTCCTTTTCGACACTCCGGATGATCTACCTCCAACATTTTCACCACCAACATCTCGCCCAACGTCCGTCTCTCTATCCCACACACCATCTAGGACCTCCTCTCCATCTCTTTCCCGCACGGATTCTAACGCCACAGCGCGACGTCTCCGGCGCCCCGCAGAACTGAATCTCTCATCGCCAGCCGCCGCACCTAAAACCGAACTCGAAAAGCGGTACGATCTGATTCGAAACTCGCAAACACAGTCCAAAGCCGCTCTCAAATCTCCCACACAACTTCTCAAAGATCGTCTGAATCTCACGCCGAAAACAGAAAAACACGATGTGGTCCGCATCTTCACGCCGCCCCAGCCCATGCTTAACGGATGTATTCTCCCTGGTCCCGCCGCTCAATTGGCTGCTTTCACTGGCTCCAACGTACGCGCGCACACCGAGTCAACCGGAAGACCAGCATGGTGGTGCAAATTCGACAAACTAGTCGTCTTCGACGGCATCGAACCTACTGCCACCACTTCGCTCGAAGACGGCGAGGATCGTGCGCATGGAGGCATGAAGTTCCGCACCAGAAGTTCGAAGGGGTTAAGCATTGCAAGAAGGAAAGGCGACACGGAAGCGATCATTATACCGCTTGACTGCGAGCATTGCAAAGAGATGCTCAACCGGAGCGAGTGGAAGTACGACATTCAGGTTTGCAAGAGGGGCGTGTGCTGGGATTGTAGGGAGAGATGTCGGTGGGAGGTGGAGAACCCACTGCCGTCCCCAGTGCTTGATCAAAGCGAAGGCACGCCTGAGTCGACCGAGCTTGAGGAGAAGAAAATATCTACTCAGACTGCAGAGAGAAGCGACACGAACAGAGAGCGAGCAGATAGCGTGTTGCAGAATGAGCAGTTGAGAGAAGAGGAATTGATGGCAAAGGTGGGCATTGAACAAGGGCCGCAGAGTCCGACGGAGGTGATGAGTGGGATTGAAGAAGTTTTGGAGACGAGTTGAGGAGCTGCTCGTTGTGTATAGTGCTGGTTGCGGGAAATCTTCTGGTAGGCAAGTGTTTATGGACCCTTCTCTGTATATATCACATTTCAAGGCTACCTTTCTTTTTCAAAGAACCATGAACAATCACTGTCGTGCTACGTATGATCGCGTATCAGGAAATTCTTCCCTCCCGAGGGTACGGAGACTGAACACTATCTCTGATACTTTGATGCTCGGGGCAACAGATTACAAGTATTTTCAGTACCTTCGATGCCAGACAATCATCCTCATTGCATCTCAAAGTAAAACCCCCCA
The DNA here is from genome assembly GCA_010093715.1 of Pleomassaria siparia CBS 279.74. Classification (NCBI taxonomy): domain Eukaryota; kingdom Fungi; phylum Ascomycota; class Dothideomycetes; order Pleosporales; family Pleomassariaceae; genus Pleomassaria; species Pleomassaria siparia. The sequence goes on along the minus strand of MU005767.1, from coordinate 503,936 downwards.
CATCTACCAGCCAAACTGTAAAGCCCAGTAAAGGTACTTGTTAGACTGATATAGGTCACATGACAGAGCTTGGACGTGATCGAAGCGGGGCTCAGAGCCTTGCTCCTTGTTACAGGTATAGCTCTTCGAGGAGTAGAACACATCATCATCATCATCACCATCAATAAACTACCGTTTGATGCATCATCTATCTTACAGACACCCCTGACAGGCGTAGCAAATTTCAGGGGCCTACTCCAAAGGCTCATCCCTAACGAAGAGGGATACGTAGACGGCCAAAACTGTAAAGCCATCTCTCTTATGTAGATAAGTCAGTTTTGTATAAATTTGGTCTTGATCTTTTACCTCTTCGCTAGGATGTTGTCGCCGGTGCGGCAGGCCATGCGAGCTAAGTCGACTAGGTGCGTCTTGGCACTTCACATACACTTCATCTTTCCAATGTCTTCTTCCTCGATCTCTTCACCACCCGCATGCCCACTAACTTCAATAGTGCTTACGGGAATAGCAGTTTACATAATGGTTGTGGCTGCGTATTGTTTCACGAGCAAGGTGAGCGTGAAGGATGAACGAAAGCGACAACGTAAGCTACATCGAGCAGAGGGAGTCATTTGTATAGCCTAAGCCTCGTAGTTGCGAGGTGGTGAAAAAGGTGTACACATAGATTTGGCTATTAGAATTTGTAGAGATCACAGCGGTCAACCAGAAGAACAGCCCGTCACTTCACCCCTCTGGAGAGCCACGAAACCAGATCTACGAACTCGTTCTTACGGAGCTAGACGGCGTCCATTGCTTCAGGGATTACAGACCATAAGCCGGGGTAAGCGGGCTGACATTCCCGCTCTACAGATTTTCCATCTGGGATCTCCCACCTTGCGTAGTTCGCTGAGGCACCTAGACACTGTGGAGCTGAACTAGATGAAGTTGGTGTATCAGCAACTCCGTCACAAGATTTCAGACTTCGGCGCTTGGGTTCGAACATGATCACGTTTGACACCGTATTTTCCAGGCCGAAAGAAGACGTGGAACGCTGCACACGCTTTCTGAAATACTATTCTCCGGCTTGCATCCCCATGATCGGTGTAGATGAACGATGCCACGCGAGCTATAACAATCTAAGAGCTCTTCACCCCCTCCATCTATCTGCTAAAATCGTCCCTCAAAATGACAGGCCTCCAACAGAACCCTTTTCCCCGCACAGCTTTCGCATTTGATCTGGTTGTAACGAAACTGTGTGCTTCCGTTCTTGCATTTGGGTCCACGACTTCGTATGGGCATCCAAATGGGATTACTGGAGCGCATCGGTTATGACCGTTAGTCGGTGCTGCACCGAGCCATTTCAGGATATTTTCAGACGCCGAAAGCGCCGAATACATGCGAGTCCCAAGTCAAAAGCAGTTCCAACACGCATGTCAGGGCACCCACCGTATGCCCAGATAACCTGTTGGTACAGAGACGGCGTCAAAACTTGGATTGTATGGGAGGAATATGAATGCTTGGCTTTGCACTTGAAAGTCCTCGTAAATGTACACACTCTGCTAGATAAGAGTCAAGGCCAACCAAAAGGCGCTTGCTTGGCATCCGCTCGCTCGTGGTAGAAGATGGGTGTCCTGAAAGAGAAGTACCAATTGCAGGTGCACGTCTGTGGGATGGTTTGTTTCAATGCCTGAAGGTAGAATGACATACCACGGTATTCCTATCTGAGGAGAGTAGAGCCTTTTATCCTGGGTCTGATATCCAATGAACAAACAGCATGGCTGACATGGATAGACTACTCATCACGTGATGTTCGACGGTGCCTCGCCAGCTACGAACGGCTCGGCTATCAATCGTGGCCATTGGCTTTTGCACCACAGGGCACCTGAACCTTCGTGCTCCGTTCCACAGTATGTTCCCATTATCTATCACACCACTTTTGATTCGTCTGACAAGTATTCGTGGTAGAGAAAGCCCATTTGCCATTTATCACATTGTCCCCCTCCCCCTCCCCCCAACACGGTCACATGGATATCGAGGGATAATCTTGGTGCAGGATGCACAACGTGCAATGGCATTAAGGCAGATTGGAATTCTGTTAGACCTTGAGCAAAATTCGGTCTGGTTGAGCAAATATGGATCTACTAAGGCTGGGAAGGTTCAAGAAGGGTAATACGCTCTTAGGGGGGCTAACCTCGTGAAACATCTAGTCGACCTAACATTACCCACTCTAGTCTTTTACAACATGTCAAGTATCGAGGGTGAAGGTGTAGAGATCTTGTTTAAGTTGCGTTGGTTGGGACCGAAGGACAAGATGTCCCCAGATACACCTGCATCGCTGCAAAACTTCGGGTCCACACGACATACACTCACGGAGAAACTATCTGGCTGAATACGCTCTTGTTATACAAGCCTTGTCCTTCTTTTCCCTTTCGCTTCGTCCCATTGTCTACTAAACTCCACTGTCATTCAAAGGCGAGACGGCGACGCGAAATCACGAACTCGGCATATTTTTTACCATGGAAACTCTCCGAAGGAGAACGCAGAGAGGGGATACATACTCAGATTATTACCGACGTGCTTAGTATTCATCTCCCGATCTCGCAAAACCTCTTTGAGATGGTCACGCGCTTCCATTCCTTTTTTTTTCTTCTTTCTCTGTCGCTATCTCCCGCTATCGCCTCTGATCGATTCTACAATATGCATCTTGAACATCTCAGCGCTCCGTCTGAAGTTGTCAACTGTGCATCAAAACTTTGCGTAGTCTTCTATAGAACATGGTGAGCCTCATGTTGGTCGGCCTGTGTGCAAAGAAGGGAGTATTCGGGGGATGGACGGTCGTGGCGCAGAAGAGAAAGGAAGTAAGGAATGCTGAAGAGCCGAGGACTAGTCAGGAAGGGGAGGGAGAGGAGGATGGTTATGAAAAACGGGGGGTCACATCGTGCATGTCACATCGTGCATAAGCGTAACTGTGGTCAGGTGCAGGAGATCAGGAAACGCGCACTTGGTGAACTGGCAGCGTAGCGGGGGTGCGTATTTCGACCGAATTTCGGGTAGGGTGATGGTCGATAGGTAAAACTATCAATACCTCTAGGCCAGAATGTTGTTTTGGGTGAAAGAGTTAATTGGTTATAATTACTTGAGGCAAGGCATCCGTATGTATCCAATTCGGCCAAGTCCCCTGTCCCCCTAAGATCATGTGACCGAATCTATATTACCTTTCAACACACATGAAGCACGAAAATGCTTCTTCTCCCAAGCCTATCCCGCGTTCTTCTCTAGATCTTCTTCCTGTCGCTCTGGTTCTTCTTGCTTCACCCCTCTTCCTCTCTAGCTCCACTATTTTATTATTTCCCTATCCTTCTCCGACATTGGAACATTGATGTTGTCATCATCTGTGAGGATCACATCATACAAAGCGCGTATGGTGTGTATTCGCTATCTATCTAAGCTACCGGGGTCCATCCTTCTTATGCCGGGGTGAGAGGCTGTGCCGTACCTGCCAAGTCCTGTCACGTGACACCATCCGTAGCAGGGGGTATCAGACGCCATACATTGAACGAGCCTTTTGCCGCAGGTTCGACTCCGATGCCGGTCATGAAGTAATCGTGCATCACAACAATATCAGCATACAAGTAGCTGTCTGAAGACACTTCACAAAAGATTTCGCCAGTGAGTCTGCCAAGGTCCAGAATACTGCCAGGTCCAACTGGGCGGATAGAACCCTCGTCTTAATTACCCGTTACGCCAGTTATTACTAAATCGTTGACGGTTATGGGCATTACCTGGCCTATAGTTGTCTGAAGTGCTTGGCTCTGCCGAAGCATGCTGCTAATCTTGAGAGTTGCTACGTTAAATGCATTGCCTGAGATGATTGTGCCGTTGGGCAGGGTGAAATTCACCCGGTCGAAGTTGGTGGCCGTGTAGTATACAGCATGATCTTCAAACCGCGATACCCCAGCCAAGGCCCCTTTTTAAGCCTCCTGGAGAAGTAGAAATTGCCTATATGAGGTACCCAGTCGTGCACCGAAGGCCTAGAACTTGTCATTCTTCTGATCTGCAACAACAACATCTCTCCCATTCGGAATGAACTCTACTTCCAGGATAAAAGTCGAAGTCATTCCAAGGCCGACATCTGTTACAATGTGCTTTGGACATGCTGGGCCTTGGTGGTGTATCGGGAAAGGTTCCGGGTTTCAAAGATGGTATGTGAGCAACGTTCCAAGCATCCAGCGGTCCTAGCGTGCAGTCCTAGTTTATCTTACCTGCGGCAATGCCCAGCGCGAGCACCGAGTTGAGATAGACCTCGTTGGTCAGCCCTTTGAGCGTCACGGAAAGCTCTGCCTTCGTGTCTTGACATGCTTCAAACTCGGGTGAGATTGAGAATAGTTCTCACGTTCCGATGAAGACCTGGTCGATAGCCGGCTGCGGGCCCTAGATAGAGGCTCTTCAGAGATTGGCGTCTGGAGGAATCATATGCGTCATCCAGAGAGGACTGAGGCGTCCGTGTCGCAGTGCAATCGCATTCATAGAACCGTGATGGCTGCAGCACCTGTACTTCGGATGGAGAGATGGTAAAGAATAGGGGAGGAGTATACTTGTACTGTTGATAGCAGTGTAGCTCTTAGAACCACCGCTAGTAAATGTGTATAAAGCCTTTTATGGTGTTCGGTAGCTCTTCCGACATGTGTCAAGATATAGAGTACTCCATACCAGACCCTTGCCTTACGGAGTGTTTTTTTTTTGAACAGAATACTGGGTCATATACCTGAGATGGACGCATTTCAGATCCCTTGAAAGGAATGTGGAGAAGACTAGATTTATTTTGGAGCGATCCATTTACATTTAATCAAAGACAAAAAAAGCGAAGAGTGATTCTGATGACCTTCTAGAAAGCTTATTGTGTGATGAGAGTAAAGAATAGAGAAGAATGTATGATTATGTAGCTTATAGATGGAGGAGGTCTAGCTTGTGGGGGAGCTCTCACGAAATGCAAGCTAAATCGAGCAAAAGACGAACTGTCGAATATGCTGTTGTAGCCCGATAGAATACCATAGCCTACCCTACACTAGGGTACTGTAGTCAGCTTCAGCTTGAACTCAAGGTCATTCCCTCGTCTGGAGAGGTAGAGCTCCTACTGCGGCTTTGTTGAATGCTTTCTTGCCGGCGTGATTAAATCGTGAAACTTGGAGATTATATCCAAGAAGTGGGTAAGATCATGCTGTGTAGTCAGCATAAGGGCTCATCGTACAATTGCAATTGCAATCATGTTTCAAAACATTAGCCCTGTCGGAATCCGAAAACCTTGTCATGATATCCTAGTTTGTAATAAGATACAACGCTGGCTGAGTGGACCTGTGCACATGACCAATACGTAGAGGAGTTGGACTTGGATGGCCACAATCTTCATCGGTTACCACCAGAAATGATCGATAGGAGCGTAATACGTGCTATTCGTCTGGGCTGACAAACTGCTCGAGGAGCGCATCCTGGCAAGGAGAATGTTCACCGCAAATTGTGGTAAGGCTGAGCATACCGAGTTTCCAGGTTACCCACGGATGTTTGGTGTACCGAACGTGTAACAAAGGGACACCGAAAGGCATCCTGGTGGCATGGCAGTGTACTGATTAGGTAGATCTATTTAAAGTAACAAACGATGATGTGGAGCGGATGATAAGCAAACGAGTTGATACATTATACATAGATGATAGGATGGACAGTGGAAGTCGATGTGGGTCTGCAAATTATCTAGGTGTCAGAAACACCACGCTAACCCAACTTGGATGGCGCTCAAGTCTTGGACACTCTTCATCTTTACCTTCTCGTCAACCTCTCTTCATTCCTCCAGGAACTATGCCAAGTATCTTCCACCAATCTGAGTGACATGTATGTATGTATTATGCGAACATGGAGTCTGGCCGATTACTACATCGCTGGCCAATCACCGGATGCACTCAAAATCCACGCGTTCGCGAAACTCCACAACACAACCCTACAATATCCATGACTGGCCAAATCGCCGGCCTCGTTATAGAAGAGCATTTCTTGGTTAATCGTAAAGGGAAAGAGTTCCATGTCCTAAACTGCTATGCGTACCTTTTGGTGTTGGAGCGAATTCGTATTTAGGCCCCTACTCCGCAGCATGAGACGCCTAACCGTGACCGGACAGGTTCAGACCTATCAGTGACCCGCACCCTCATCGACACCTTGTTTCAGACTTCCCAGTCTAGTTACCTTGGGCCTGAAGATCTGCGTAGGAGGCACTGCAGTCTGAGAATGCTACCGTCGTAATACTCGCAGCGGGTTAAGGCCAGAAAGGGCCCAAGAGGGAGCGATGGTCGGACTTGTTGAGCAACCGTGCGACTGAATAGACTGTGTATCATGCTTGAATACATAATTCTCGAGCGGGGAGCAATGACTTGTTGCACCTACTGTGTACATATATAATAGGTAGGCTACGACCTATTGTGATATTTGAACGTGATCCATCGATCCTTTCGTTCAATACAGTCATTACTTTCTTGTCTTCATCTATTCACTTCTTGATCACCCTCTTTTTTTAACATCCTTAACCATGTTGTCTAGCACATCTTCGAAATGGGTTCTTTCTTTCCTCCTCTTTGATATTTCCCTCGTCCTAGGCAGGACCCTGGTGCCTATTCACCCTCAAGGACCAGCTCATAACCGAAAGCGAGCACAGCCAGCGGATTTGGACCTAAAGAGCGAAGAGGTCTTCCTCTGGGGTGATGAAGGTAAACAAGACACTTCCAAGTCCCACACTGGCTCTAACAAGCATTCTAGGTGTGAACATCCCCGTCGCCAACCTCACTGTCAGCATGCCTGGCGCAACCGAAGGCATCGTATCCATGGAACGCTTCGACGGCATGCTCACCGCGACCGAGTGCAACGCCGACAACATCGCCCTGACCTTCGAAGACGATGCCACATTTCTCTACGCGCAGCAGGTATGGGATTGGGTGAATGGCGCCGACAACCACTCCTTCGTCATGATCGCCGGTGCAGGTGACTGCGGCAAAGACACCAAGCGGACACCCTTTGTCATCTCGACGATCCAGTACGACGAGGTCGCCAACAAAGCAGTGCTGGCTGCCGAGAAGAGCAGCTGGGAGAAGATTGCACACACGTACGAATTGACCGTTGGAAGCGTTTCCGCAAACACGACTACTACAGACATCGTAAAGCGGAATGTCGACAAGCAGGTCTCGGCCGACTTTGTGCACGACCTACCTTTCTCGCTCTCGGTCTCGGCAAACGGACTGTCTGGCAGTATAGCATGCACAAACTGCAGCACGGCGGGCGCCTTTGACATGGAGTACACCATCAAGCAGAAGCTCTTCGTGCCCGTTGGAGCCCACATGAAGCTCAAGCCCCGCGGCGTCTCTGCCATTGCCCAAGTCAAGCTCACCGGCAGTGGAACCGCGAAGAGCGCCATCACCAAACTCTTCACTCTCCTCTCGATTCCCATCAACGCCTTGAGCATCCCGGGCGTCTTCGAACTCGGGCCCTTCCTGACCGTTTCCGTAGGCGCCGAGATCTCGGCCATGACGCTCAGTGCGGGTATCCAGACGGGCGCGAAGGCGACGCTGAGCGACGACGCCATCTTGGAAATCGACATGTTGAAGCCCGAGGAGAACTCGTTCTCAGGCTGGGCGCCCAAAGTGGAACCCTTGGAGTTCAAGGCCGACGGCTCAGTCAGTGGTGGCGTTGCCATCTTCCTGAGGCCGGCCTTGGTGTTGAAGGCCTCGACCCTGGGTACGTATTTCCTCCCCCTTTTTTTCACCGCGGCTCCATCTCTAACAAGCACAACAGGCCAGGGTTTCGAAGTCGGAATCAACATGAGGATCCCCAACCTCAGCGCCAAGATCACCGCAACCGCCTCGCCCGAGGGTGTATGCCCGGCCGTCGCGCCCGCGCCCCAGACGGACCTGGGCGTGAAGCTCAGTGCCAACATCGGCGGTTCTATCAACTTCGCTGTCAACAAGGCGAACGCTGGCAAAACCCTCTTTACCGTCGCTCTTGCTGTAAGCTCCAACCCAACGAACCACTAGTGCGAGAGTTGAACCAACTGACATTTTCTAGACTCTCGATAAACCAATAGCATCTACCTGCTTCCCCTTTGGAAACCCTATTGTGAAGAGGGATATGACTATGATCCGAGGGGCTGGACGTCCATCCATTAACGCGTAAGACGAAGAGAGAGAGAGAGAGAGAGAGAGAGAGAGAGAGAGACCCGCGAGAGCAGTGCCGTAAGCGATGGCCGATAGTTATATACCCATGCATGATTTGATCTACAATGTAACACCATTTTCGAGAAAATCTTCTCGTCTGCAATTATCCTCCTGGTTAGAGTTGTGATGGAACGAATGTCCGTATGGGGTGTCGAGAAATGCACATTTCAATACTGTTTGTTCTATCTATTCATGGGGCCGTGTGCTCTGAGACCTCTTGTTGTTGTTAAGGACCCTCCCTATTAAACACGAGCTTGGGCGGATTCATGAGCGCGGTTCCATAAACTGATAATGATTCCGTTA